>SJYC01011190.1:0-55171 GCA_006408675.1 Madoqua kirkii | reverse complement strand
CCTCATTCATAAGTTTGTACAGTCAGTCAAGAATTCCCAGACAGTTGAGGAAACCATCTAATGTAACAATTAGACCAAAGTAAATAGAGAAAATAAAGGCTGACCTTTCAGTTTAGTTCAGTTCAGTTCAATCACTCAGTCGTGTCCAACTCTTTGCAACCTCATGAATCGCCTGTCCATCACCATCTCCCGGAGTTCACTCAGACTCACGTCCATCGAGTCCGTGATGCCATCCAGCCATCTCATCTGCAGTCGTCCCCTTCTCCTCCTGCCCCCAATTCCTCCCAGCATCAGAGTCTTTTCCAATGAGTCAACTCTTCACGTGAGGTGGCCAAAGTACTGGAGTTTCAGCTTCAGCATCATTCCTTCCAAAGAACACCCAGGGTTGATCTCCTTCAAAATGGACTGGTTGGATCTCCTTGCAGTCCAAGGGACTCTCAAGAGTCTTCTCCAACACCACAGTTCAAAAGCATCAATTCTTCAGCGCTCAGCCTTCTTCACAGTCCAACTCTCACATCCATACATGATCACTGGAAAAACCAGAGCCTTGACTAGATGGACCTTTGTTGGCAAAGTAATGTCTTTTCAATATGCTATCTAGGTTGGTCATAACTTTTCTTCCAAGGAGTGTCTTTTAATTTCATGGCTGCAATCACCATCTGCTTATTGAACATATATGTGACCTAGGCACTATTCTAGGAGAAGGCAGTGGCAACCCACTCCAGTATTCTTGCCTGGAAAATCCCATGGATGGAGGATCCTGGTAGACTGCAGTCCATGGGGTCACTAAGAGTCAGACATGACTGAGCTACTTCACTTTCAATTTTCACTTTCATGCACTAGAGAAGGAAATGGCAACCCACTCCAGTGTTCTTGCCTGGAGAATCTCAGGGACGAGGGAGCCTGGTTGGCTGCCGTCTATGGGGTCGCACAGATTTGGACATGACTGAAGTGACTTAGCAGCCGCAGCAGCAGGCACCATTCTAAGTACTTTATATGAATTTACTCATTTAACCCTTATAATCAGCATTTGAGTTAACATTGTTGTTATCTCCATTGAAATAAAGAAATAGAGGCAAAAAGACAGTAAGTAACTTACCCAAGGTCACACAGGTAATAAGTGGAGAAGCTGTTATTTCAACCAGGCAATCTGGCTTAAATCTATGCTGTTAACCACAAAGCCAATAATAATAATAAATTAGACTTGTTAGTAATAAAGGCAATTAATTAGAAAATGCAACTTCAAAAATTAACAATAATATAACCCTCTGTGATATAAGGGAAGAAGTTTTATCTAAGAAAATAAGAATGCTGAAGACGAAGAGAATGCTATTAAAATGGAATACTAAGAGAACCAAAGAATCTCCTTAGCAATTAAAAATATGGAAACATACTCCTTGGAACAGAAGTCTTCCAGAAGCTAGAGCAAGTCATAGCTCTGCAGCTGGTCTCTCAGCTTCCAAACTTGGCCCACTCACTCTAAGTTATTCTCAGTGCGATGGGCAGAAAGCTTAATTTTAAACCCTAGTTTAGATCCATATTAATTCCTTGTGTAAAACTCTCCAGCTAACTCCCCTCACAGTTAGGAAGAAATTCACAGTTACTATGGCCTGTGAGGTCCTGTATTATCTAATGTATTCCTCACCAAGGGCAATTCTAGTCTTTCCCTTCTGATTTTCCAGCCACACTAGTCTCTTGCTGTTCCACATCACACGAACTTGTTCCTTCCTCAGGGGTTTTGCACTTGTTAGATCCTCTGCTTGTAAAGTTCTTTTCCCAGATCTTGACAGAGCTGGCTCCTTCATTGCAAGTCTCCAAGAAGCCAAGTTTTCCCTGACCTCCAACCTAAACCACCTCCAATTCCTTTAGACCTCATTCCATGAATTGTCACTTGCTGTCCCTTCACCCTGCTCTACTTTTTTTTTTTTAATAATGGTTACCACTATCAGAAATTATATTTATGCGTGTGCTGTCATTTGTTTAATTGATTGATTGATCTAGACGATAAGCTCCACGAGGGCTGGAACTTGGTCTTATTCACTGCTGAATCCCCAACACCTACATGGTCCTAGTACAGAGTAAGCATTAAAAATAAGATTTGTTAAATTAGTAAATAATGTCAGATGGTAAAAACAAGGATTCCAACTGCAATAACTGTTTTTATAGCTTCTCTGATTTTCAGTCTGAAAAATAATAAAGTAAAAGTTTGTGCAAAACAAAAGAAACTGGTTTCATCTTTGTTATGCCCTCAAGCCCTCAAGGGAGTAGCTGCAGACACCATATCTAGACTAACAGCATGCTCTGACATTTCTTCTGTGAGCCCCAGAGGCACCTCCCTTCTGTCAGAGCCTTAGGCACAGAAGAGCGATACAGCACCTCTGTTAGCTAAGTATATAAACAAGTTAGCTGCTGCCTTGCTTGTTATCTGCATATAAATAAAATGCTTTCACTGGGACACACCAAGGGAGAAGCATTCTCAGTCCCAAGTGAGCTAAATTCTCCAGGAAAGTGATTCTGTTTTTCAAAATTGAGATATAGTCGATCTACAATATTATATAAGTTTCAGGTATGTAAGAGTGATTCACAATTTTTAAGGTTATACTCCATTTACAGTTATTATAAAATACTGGCTATATTCCCTATATTGTACTGTATGTCCTTGTAGCTTGTTTATTTTATATATAGCAGTTTATACCTCTTAATCCCTATCCCTATCTTACCCCCACTGGTAACCATTAGTTTGTTCTCTATATCTGTGAGTCTACCTCTTTTTTTGTCATATTCTCTAGTTTTATTTTTTAGATTTCACATATAAGTGATATCATACAGTATTTGTATTTTTCTGCCTGGTTTATTTTATTCAGCATAATACCCCCCTTCAAGTTTATCCATGGTGTTGCAAATAGCAAACTTTCATTATTTTTTATGGCTGAGTAGTATTCAATTGTATGAACATACATACATATATATGTATATGCCACATGCTCTTCATTCATTCATCTGTTGATGGACACTTAAGCTGTTTCCATATCTTGGCTACTGTAAATAAGGCAGCTCTAGACATTGAAAAGCATCTATTTTTTCTAATTAGTGTTTTCATTGTTGTTGTTGTTGTTGTTGTTGTTTCCTGATCCAGGAGTGGAATCACTGGGGCATATAATAGCTCTATTTTTAGTTTTTTGGAAAACATCAATACTGTTTTCCATAGTGGTTGCACAAATTTACATTCCTACCAAAGATGGACCAAGGACCTACCAAGAAAGTGGTTCCTGACTGATGGTTCAAGGAGAATCCTTTGGAGGAAGAATAGATCAACTGATCTGCCTTTTCACAGCTGGGATGGATTCTCTCAGCTCCAAGACATGAGGAGGAGTGGGGAGAAGAGAAGGAGGGGAGAGTGAGGAGCAGGAACGACAGACTTTACGCCATGAAGGAGGCTTTTCTAAGAAGAGCATTTATTCATTTAGACTGTCAACTCCTATGGACTATCTACATTGTAATAAGGGGTAAAGAAAGAACAATGAAAAGAAATTCAGTGATAGTCAAAATATCTCATTTACCACAGTAATAATCTCACTCTCTAAAAATGCAGTCCGCCGAGGAAGGCCTTGGCAGGCATTTTCAGCATGACAGAGCAGGGTTGGCAACTGGAGCCTGAAATCCAACAGCAAAAGGAATCCAGAGTTGAGGACTTTGTATGAAGGCAAGACCTACCCTGGAGTTCCCACAGGTGATTCTAGAGGCAAATCTGAGAGGGTTGAAAAGGAAAGTCTCAGGCAGCAATTTTAAGTAGAGTTTGGTGTCATCTAATGGTTCTGAAGGTCAGAAGTCCAAAAATCAGTTTCACTGGGCAAAAGTCAAGGTGTTGGTGGGGCTGACTCCAGGAGAAAATCCATTTCTCTCCAGCTTCTAGTGGCCTTGACTTGGACCCCCTTCCCCGTCGTCAAAGCGTGTGACTCCAGCCTCAGCTTCCACGGTCACAGGGCCACCTTTCCTCCTTCTGTTTCCCACTTATTAAGAACACGTGATTGCATTTAGGGTCCGCCTGGCTAATCCAAAACTACCTCCTCATCTCATAATCTTTGACTAAGTCACATCTGCACTGTCCCTTTTTATATAACAAAGTATTCAATAGGCTCCAGAGATTTGGGCCTGGGTATCTTCAGGGCCATTATTCAGCCTATCACAGTATATAAAGTAAATTCTATATACTTATTAGAGGAAGGAAGGGATGAAAAGTGTCCATCAAACCAATCTTGAGACCAAAAAAAAAAAAAAAAAGAGGAAGCTAGCTCTATATAATCAATGGATTCATTTATTATAGGGTTACTTACTTCCAAGGTAGGATCAAGATCTCATGGACAATGATCTGGAAGCACTTCACATAGCTAGAGGGCCATGCGGACAATTTTATAGTTAACCTAGGAGGTGGCAGTAGATGCTATGGAAACAGAAAGTACATTCCTAAGTGAACATTAATGAGTGGGGGATTTCCCTGGTATTACAGTATATAGGAATCTGCCTGCCAACGCAAGGAACATGGGTTTAGTCCTTGATCCCTGAAGATTCCATGTGCCATGGGGCAACTAATCCTGTGAGCCACAACTTCCGAGCCTGTGCTCGAGAACCCACAAGCTACAACAAGAGAAGCCCCACATTGGGAAGCCCATGAACAGCAACAAGAGAGTAGCCCCAACTCACTGCAACTAGAGGAAGTCTGCACACAGCAACGAAGACCAAGCACAACTAAAATAAAATTAATTAATTTTTTAAAAAATTCATGAATGGGTAACTGGTCTCTCGAGTGCTGGGAATATGTCAGTGAAAGTTTTCATCATTGTTTGGAGATGAACAGGGCAGAGAGGCCAGCCAATCCTCCGGGTGGGCTGCCGTCTATGGGGTGGCACAAAGCCAGACACGATTGAAGCAACAGCAGCAGCATGTCCTTATAACCAAAAGTGACCATCTTCTCCCCTGTCACAACCCCAATTGTGGATTGTGAATGATCCCTAAAGTTGAGTTCATTTTTAGTAGAGGTGCATATATATTTTTCCCAAAGATTTACTGACTGAATAGTACGTTTTCAAGACCACACATTAGGGCCAACTGCTCCTTACCTCCCTCTGAATGGAAGACATTAGACTTCCTGGCACAAGTCAGCTGAGGTGGACTACTGGTACCCCCTTCCCACCCCATGCATTAAAGACTAAAAACTCAAATTGATGTGAGTATACGCAAGCACACTAAGCCACTTTAGTTGTGTCCAGTTCTTTGCGACCCTTTGGACTGTAGCCTGCCAGGCTCCTCTGTCCATGGGATTCTCCAGGCAAGAATGCTGGAGTGGGTTGGCATATCCTCTTCCAGGGGGTCTTCTGGACCCAGGGATCAAACCCAAGTCTCCTGCAGCTCCTGCATTGCAGGCAAATTCTTTATCACTGAGCCACTGGTGAGAGAAATATCAATAAACCCCTGGGGGACAGATGAGAAAACTGTGCCAAAGGACATGCATGCAGCCTGGTCCTAGATTGGATGAGCCTCTGTCTTCTATGCTGAAGGACCTCAGGAGAGGCAGACAAATGCTTACAACATGCAGGCCATCTGGAGCCCCCTTGTGGAGGGCACAGCCTATAGACTCAAGCAACAACTGGTACAGACTGTGGGCATGAGAGCCTGGCTGAAGTGATGAACAAAAACCAAGAAGAAATTTGTGGGACCTAGACCTTCCTGATGCTGGGAGGGATTGGGGGCAGGGAGAGAAGGGGATGACAGAGGATGAGATGGCTGGATGGCATCATGGACTCGATGGATATGAGTCTGAGTGAACTCCAAGAGATGGTGACGAACAGGGAGGCCTGGCGTGCTGCGATTCATGGGGTCACAAAGAGTCGGACACGACTGAGTGACTGAACTGAACTGAACTGAGACCTTTCTTGGGCAGCCTCATTAATACTTCAAAAGAGGATCACACATGAGGGCTTGCTGCTGTTATGGGCAGTGACAATGAAATGACAATTACATTAAGCAAATATGGTATTAGTGCACTTTCACAATTGGGGGAGGGCTATATTTGTTTGGTTTGGAAATAGGTTGTCATGGATACACTGACTCACTCCTAAGGACATTTTATCTGAAGACCTGACCACTCCCTCAGGATCCAAAACCATGTCTGGAGGTACACCAAAATAAGGTGCGGTTTATTTAACAAACTGCCATTTTCAGAGTCTACAGACATTTTTTTTTCTTGGTGGAATACAAAAATAACTACACTAAAATTCAAATACCTATTCCAGTCCAAGGAGTCTATAAACTTCTGTGTATGTTTACATGAAGACGACCTTCTTTGTCCCATGCTTTTTCAATGCTGTTAAAAAAACAAAATGTATTCATTAGGTTGTATATTATTTATTGATGCTCAGATGGCTCCTCCTTGAAGTTCACAGAAGACTTCAGTTGGCCCACTTCCTAAATAAAAAGATCAGAGCTAGAGACATACATTTTAATGCCTCATACTGAGAACTGTGGGTTTCTGCAAGCTTACCTCTCAACAACAACAACAAAATCTGTTAATTTTAGCTTTCTGGTACTTCAGAGAGCCCAATCTTGAAACAGAATCACAGGTGCTCCATTATTTACTATCCACAGCCTCAGAGATCCCAACTTAGTGGTTAGTTTGAGATCTTTTCTAATTAGCAGTGTGGAGAAGCAGAGAGTTTCACTGGACATTGAAACCACCAGACCTGTCTGTGGTCTTTCAGCTTTAGAGTCAAGGGCAAAAATTCAGAAACTTTGTATGCTTAGATAGAATTCTCATTACAAGACAACTAAATGGGGGCATCCTTGTCCTCAGACACTCCTCAACACAAAGGTGAGGTGAAGTCCCTCAGTCGTGTCCAACTCTGTGACCCCATGGACACCAGGCTCCTCTGTCCATGGGATTTTCTAGCAAGAGTACTGGAATGGGTTGCCTTTTCCTTCTCCAGGGAACTTCCCGACCCAGGGATCAAACCCAGGTCTCCCTCATTGTAGACAGATGCTTTACCGTCTGAGCCAGGTAGTAGAGGGGAAAAACAGAAGACCAGATAGGGTAGTTCCATCTTCAGCAACAATATTACCACCCATCTTACTGGGTATTGAGGTGTAAATAAAATATGCTTGTAAAGTGCTTAATAGAGTCACAGAGACACTTGACTAACTAGAAGTAATAGTATAGTATACTATCATTACCACTACTACTATATTCCATATCATAATAGCTGAAAAGAAAATTTAAGAAATTCTTTTTCTTAAAAAGAAAAGCTTAGCTATGATAAAGAAGTACCTTAAGGTCAGATGAAAAATTTTCCTCATGTGTGTGGTACAGATTCAATTAGAATTGTTCAGATTCTGTTTTTATTAAGGTGCTAATATGCTGGAGAATGCGGAAATCCTGTTCAGGTAGTTGGATAACGTAACTTCCCTTGAGAAGACAGTCATTGGAAGACAAAATGTCATCAGGCTAGTTGATACTGAGCCATTCTGGATACAAAGTTAGGTAGAAGCTGCTGCTAAGTTGCTTCAGTCGTGTCCGACTCTGTGCGACCCCATAGACGGCAGCCCACCAGGCTCCCCCATCCCTGGGATTCTCCAGGCAAGAACACTGGAGTGGGTTGCCATTTCCTACTCCAATGCATGAAAGTGAAAAGTGAAAGTGAAGTCACTCAGTCGTGTCCAACTCTTCACGACCCAAGGGACTGCAGCCCACCAGGCTCCTCTGTCCATGGAATTTTCCAGGCAAGAGTACTGGAGTGGGGTGCCGTAGCAGACCTCCTTAAATAGTAATGTAAGGGACTTCCCTGGCAGTACAGTGGTTAAGGCTCCCTATTTCTACTGCAGGGAGTATGGGGAACCTGCAAGCTACTTCACAAAAAAAATTAAATTACTTTCACCTCACTTAGGAGCAATACAGAGCTAGTCCAGTGTGGAATGGATACCACAGAGTTACTATGGGCCCATTATCCTTCCAGGTCTCCGGTCCTCCAAGCTTATACTGCAAGCCTTATTTTCATTGTACAAGATCGCTGCTGGAGCCTTCACATCTCATTCTAAATAATGAGACTTTGAAAAGGAAAGAGAAAGGCACTTTCCCCTGTTGAGGGAAATGTGTTCTCTACTTTCATAACTTTTCCCCTAGGTTTTACTAGTCACTCATTCATCCTTAACAGCAAGGAAGACTGGGAAACATAGTCTTTACTCTGAAATAAAAGGTCCTTTTACTAAGGAAAAGGGGAATATTAATGAGTTAAAGAAGCTAAAATTCCTAGTCACACAAATTTATTCTTCTCTGAATATTCTCTGTCTCTCTCCCTTTTCATTCCTGGTTTTTCCTTCTTTTATTTCTGAATGATCATTCTACTTTTCTCTCTATATTCTATATTCTCTCTGTATTTCAACTTTATCCATTTCAAAGTCTTCAATTGTCGAGTCTGTATGAGGCTAGGAAGGTATTAAGCCAGCTGATTTGTGGTCCATTTCTCTCCATATTATCAGGGGGGTGTTCACAAGTAAGAAGCAGATCATTCAGTCTAATCTCCTTGTAAATCTCTTGATCACTGGATCTTCTATAATCAATGAATGATTTCATATGAAAAGAGTCCTCATCAGTAAAATTCTCTTAGTAGAGTAACCTTGTTTCAGGATTACTTATGCTAAATAAAAATATAGTTTGTGCATTTACGAGTTAAGATCTCTAAAAGAGTCACAAAATTCCTGTGATGATCTGTGTTTAAAAAAAAAAAAAAGAATTATTTCAGATTTTAAATATCCCCTACCCAGTGAAATGACCCATAAATCTCAGTTAGAGACCTAATCTTTTATTTGGGAGCAAAGGCAATGTCTGATATAGGAAGGATGTAGGTAGCCAATAGATTGTCCTAGAAAATCCCTCCTTGATCTAAGCCTTTGGATTTCTTGAGACTTGAGATCATTAGTAAACCTTGGTACTGAAAAGGAGCTCTAATTTGTGAGTCTAATTTGACAATTTGATCCTCTGTGATAATTCAGTGTGGATGGTAGCCACACTCTTTAACTTACAATTTTCTCCTACATTCCTCATCAATAAAAACTTGATGGATATAGCCAAATATTTTATCAGTACTTCAAAATCAATATATCTAATAATAAACTTATCTGCCCCCCTTAAATCAGTTTCTCCTCCTGAATTTCCAGTCAGCCAAACTCAAAACATCAGCATCATCCCTTCCTGCTCCCTTTTCCTTACCTCCAGTAACACTAGATCCTTCACTCCATCCATGTCTTCCTTTGTATTTTTAACTCCCTTCTAATGATCTCAGATGGTAAAGAATCTGCCTGCAATGAGACCTGGTTTGAAGATCCCCTGGAGAAGGGAATGGCTATTTACTTACTCCAGCATTCTGGCCTGGAGAATTTCATGGACAGAGGAGCCCAAAAGGCTACAGTCCATGGGGTGACAAAGAGTCAGACATAACTGAGTGACTTTCATTTTCTTTAACTTTATAATGATCTATCTGGTTCTAGTTCTTCTGACAAAAATCCTTCCAACATATTAATCTTCCAATAGTACTCTTAACACATATGATGGACTTTTAGGGAAATATGGTAAAGGAGACATAGGACCATAAAACCTAATGATATATATCACAACCTTATATATATTATATATATATATATATACTTACATATATATATTATATATATATTTATAGTGTATGTATATATATATATATATATATATATATATAGTGTATCTTTTAGAAGTGGTACCATGAATAAGGTGAGAAGATGAAATTTTGAAAAATAGTACAAGGGAAGTATATACTGCATGTGGGAGGTAGACATCTTAGAGGAACAAATTAAAAATTCCTTTCTGGATTAAAAGCTTTTCCCATCACTATGGGTGATAACATACCAGAAATGAGAAAAATTGCAGGATTCACCATTTTGTTTTTCACCAACTGGGAAGAAGTCAAGAGGTTTTAAGAACGACTACACATGGTTAATATTTCTGAGAATGAAAAGTGACTTAGCAAAATGGAAAGAGAAAATTAAAAGTCAGATAAGAAATTGTTTTTAAATCTTACAGGGTGGGTAATCCATAAGAGATATGCATGATTGCTTTCTACTACTAGAATTCATAGTGGTGTGACTGATACTCTCCCAGCCAGGGAACTATCAGGAAAAATGGGATTGGGATTATCCTTAATAAAGGACAAGTTCGTAATGGTACAGATAAGACTAAGAAGTAACTAGGAGTAGTGAGCTCCCTAAAGCCAGCAACAAAAGCAGCCAGGATCTCCCCCAGCCCCAAAGGAAAAGGGGAGAAGCAGTACTCAAAGGGACCAACAGCTATAAAATGTAGCCCCTGCAATTTGCAAAGTTGGGAGTCAACTGAATAAATTCCCATCTTCATTCCATCTTGTCCTCTGACCCTCTGCCAGTGTCTGCCATTGACTTAATCCAACAAGAAGCTAGAAGAAATACAATATATGGCTTATCAATGGTATAACCCCAAAGTCAGTCTCCTGGGTTCTAGAACAGAGTAGAGGGAGGATTCAGAGACGCAAAGAAGAAATTGTTGTTGCTTTTCATTCACTGCAACCCCATGGACTGCAGCACGCCAGGCTTCCTTGACCTTCACTATTTCCTGGAATTTGCTCAAACTCATGTCTACTGAGTGATGCCATCCAACCATTTCATCCTCTGTCACCCTCTTCTCTTCCTGCCTTCAATCTTTTCCAGCATCAGAGTCTTTTCCAATGAGTTGGCTCTTTCTATCAGGTAGCCAAAGCATTGGCGCTCCAGCATCAGTCCTTCCAATGAGTATTTGGGGTTAATTTCCTTTAAGATTGACTGATTTGATCTCCCTGCTGTCCAAGGGACTCTCAACAGTCTTCTCCAGCACTAATTCAAAAGCATCAATTTTTTGGCGCTCAGCCTTATGGTCCAACTCTCAAAGCCATACATGACTACTGGAAAAATCTTTCATGAAAGCCTTCAAGTTCTATTTTTCCACCAAATGACTAGTGGAGGAGAAAGAGAAATAGGAGGGGAAAAATAAGATGAAATTGGGAATAATTAATTTAGGGAAGATTATCATTGACTGAAGTGAAGATTCAGTGGCTCTCCTTGAGTTGAAGGAACAATCCAAAACCCAAGGGCTGGATGTGCACCTGTTTAGCAACAGTGAATCCCAGGATGCACACGTGTGTGCTAAGTCACTTCAATCATGTCTGACTCTTTGTGACGCTATGGACAGTAGCCCGCCAGGCTTCTCTGTCCATGGGATTCTCCAGGCAAGGAAAACTGCAATGAGCTGCCATGTCCTCCTCCAGGGGATCTTCCCCACCCAGGGATCAAATCAATGTCTCTTAACATCTCCTGCATTGTCAAGCAGATTCTTCACCACTAGTGCCGCCTGGGAAGCATGAACCCCAGGATAGGACTTAAAATAATAGATAAAAGACTCAACCCACCAATCATGGCTATAAATAGTCCTCTCTTCCCATCCTATGCAAAGCAGAACATGGAGCACATACTATCCAGCTGAAGCTCAAATGGAAGAAACAAACAGAGAGGACATAAAATCACTGCAGTTGGGCAGCAGAGCTGGTTCTGCCCAAGATCAGCAAAATAAAAACAAAAACAAAAAACAGGACAACAATGCACATTTATGCAAAAAGAAAGTAAGAAAGAAGAAAAAAGAGGAAAAGAAAGAGATCCTGCAAAAGAAAAATGAAGTCTACTATGGAATAAATAAATATCAAAGAAACAAATACAGAAAATGTTGGAAATCTTAAACACGTAGAGAGAATATGGAAACTCTGAAGAAAGAAATACATTTGTCAAATATAATGAAATAAAAAGATACATTTCAGAGATAAGGATACTCAACACTTCCAACCAACAGTAAAACTCTAAGGAGAGAAAGCTTGCTCCCTTAGTTACTTTATTCAACTCAAGAATGTACGAAAGGGTCAACAATATTAAAATGAGGAAAATAGAAACAAAATAAAACTATTGGTTTGGACAGAAGTTCATGTGGGTTTTCCCAGAACATTATGGAGAAAAATCCAAGGGAACTTTTTGGTCAACCCAATATAAGACCTAAAAGTAACAAAACAAGAGAAGAAAAGCAGTCATTTGATAGGTAAATCTGTCTTGTGTTTTCTATCAGCCAAATGCCTGGTCACTTTGAGACCAATTGCTAAAGAACAAGAGCTGAATTTGTGTTGTATTCATTTTTG
Source organism: Madoqua kirkii (assembly GCA_006408675.1). NCBI lineage: Eukaryota > Metazoa > Chordata > Mammalia > Artiodactyla > Bovidae > Madoqua > Madoqua kirkii. Next base: position 42,911 of record SJYC01011190.1, on the reverse strand, counting down.
TAACTTCACAGTCTAAGACAATATATGATTGTTAAATAATTTTATGAAAGAACCCTGAGTATCCAGGTTATAAGGAAAGAGACCATCTCCAGCTTCTTGAATGAATTTTTGCCACATGGATGATGTTTGGGGCCACTGAGAAGGCACAGGACAGTCAGTGGATGAACCACAGAGCCTCTAGAGGTGTTTTTGTAAGAAAACTACCCCAAAAAAGATCTGTTGATTTAATTCCATTCACATGCACATGGGTCTTCCTTCCTGCCATCTCCATTTCTACCAATGCCCACTCTGAGATGTGCTTGCCTTGGCCTCCCTTTCAGGCAGGTGTTCTTAACCAGTTTAGAAGCCATAAACACTGATGGTGGGCTTTCCTGGTGGCTCAGACAGTAAACAATCTGCCTGCTGTGCGGGAGACCGGGGTTCAGTCCCTGGGTTGGGAAGATCCCCTGGAGGAGAGCTTGGCAACCCACTCCAGTATTCTTGCCTGGAGAATCCCACGCACAGAGGAGCCTGGAAGTCTACAGTCCATGGGGTTGCAAAGAGTCCAAGACAACTAAGTGACTGAGCACAGCACAAACGTTGATGGAAAAAATCAATTGTTACTCTCACTAACCTATCATTAAACTTTAGTAATTCCTGCTATTATGATATAAGCAACAAGTCCCTTGAATATTAACATTCGCTGAAACTGTTCCCAAGAGAAATGATAAGATACTTTATATTACATTGCAGCTTGAAAAGAGAGCTCAAAATATCATTCATGTTCATCACTACCTCAGAAGCACGGTAGTTATTCAGTTCAGTTCAGTTCAGTTGCTCAGTCCCATCCGACTTTTTGCAGCCCCATGGACTGCCGCACGCCAGCCTTCCCTGAACTTCCCTGAACCAACTTCCAGAACTTGCTCAAACTCATGCCCATGGAGTTGGTGATGCCATCCAACCATCTCGGTAGTTATAACAACCATCATGGTAGTTAATAACCCTGATCTTAATCTGATAATTTAAGGCCTTAAATATTTAACTTTAAAAATTTAATATAAATATTGATATTATACAATAAATTTTTAAAAATATTTTGATAAGAGTATGTCTATATAATTGATTTTGGCATACCTATGTATTTTATTTAATACCTTTTATTCATTACACTGTTTTGAGAAGGGGCTATGAATTTCAGAAGGTGTCAGAAGCACCCATGACATTCAAAGGTTCAGAGAAGGAAAAATGAAGGTGGGATTTGAGTCATCCTTGGATTTTGAGAAAATCTGATAAACTTAAGAGGTGATTTATCACAAACGAGACAGGCATTTATTTGGTATACTAGAAGACACATGGAAGATCACACAAAGGTTGCAGCATAGACTGATCACAAGCTCGGGCCCACGAATGGAGCTTCTTGTGTTCAGATCTCAACCATTCACTCCTTGAGTGGCCTTAAGCAGCTCTGTTTCCTCATCTATAAAGTGAGAGTCATACACACCCCCACCTTGGAGGGTCTTTTCTGAGGACTGTGCAAGATAATTCCTGTAACCTGCTCAGCTCAACCCCTGACACATGGTGGATGCCCCCCACTGCAGGTTTTTTAAAGTCAGCAAAATTTGTTTTCAACTTCCTCCTCCACATCCTTTCTGTACTTTTTCTGCCTAATAACGAGATGCCTCCCTCACCCCATCATACAGACTGGCTTTCCAAAGCTGCTTTCTGTCTCTCCTTCCCTCCATCCTCTCCTCCTATCAGAACCCACTCTCAGATAAACCCTGCACTATTACTTACGTCTCTGCGTGTTTTTCAGTGCTTAGTCACCTCTTCCAGGGATGACAGTCTTATCGTTGAATGAGAAGCCTTTTCTCCCAGCAAGAATCAATTTCGGTTTACTGGAGCAGATAAAAGTGATGTTTCTCTTCCCATGTAAAGTACTTGCCTTTTGCTTTTCTACACCCCACTTGTCCTGTTCAAGTCTGACCTGGTCCACAGTCTCTTTACCTCTCATCTTCACTTCTGATGCCGCTGAACACATAGGCCTGCCCTTCATCTGGGAACCAGACCAGACTAAGCCAGTCTTCTTTATCACTTTCCTCTGCTTTTCTAGAGCAAGGCAGCTATTCTCAGGGACAGGGGCCTTCAGGGACAGGGGCCTTATACCTTTCTTTTATATTCCTAGGGACCCCCAACTAAGCATTTAAAGAAAGAATGGCTATAAACATTTTTAGGAGTTCTTCCCTAAAACCTCCTGATCTCCATGTCTGTGCTGAAAGTTCCCAGAGGTAGGATGAGTTAAACTTGGCTGGCAAAGGAACCAGGAATGTCTCTGTTAAACTCTTTAAGGGTCTCCAGAGAAGGTCAGGCTGGAGATGAACAGTCCTCTCAAGGGTTCTTGGAAAGGATCGTTCTCTTTCCAAGATTGATGCTCCCTACATTCATGAATGCTATGGCAGAAAAACTCTGGACTGGGCTTCAGGAGCTTTGGGGTCTAACCCTGGCTCTTACAGTTACCAGCTGTGTGATATTGAACTTCTCTTCCCCTCTCTGGACTTCAGTTTCATTACCTGCAATATAAATCATTGGAATTTGATATTCTTACACTCTAGGAAGGAGAAATGGATTCATTCTTCATGGACACATTCCAAAATTAATCATATTTTTCAAGAAACAGGACGTGTGTTTATAATTTTCTGGCAATCTTACAATTTTTTGAGCATTCTTTTCCACATTGAGCATGGAACTTGTTTCACGCTTCAGGGCTTACTATGCTGACTGCCATCTCATAATGTCTTTAAGAACTTATTCTTTAAATGTATACTCATTAGGCAAAACCTCTCAAAGTTTTACTCTAAACCTGCCCTCCTCTTTTACTTTGGTCAAGGAGATGGTTTGATTTTATAAAATCATGTTTTTACTCTTCTGTTTGGGACAATGTGCATATCTCTTTGCATACTGAAAGTATTTAGAAAATAGAAAAGAAATACACAAGTACAAGTGCCACCTTGCTGGATTTTCTACCAGTTTTTAGAGAAGCCATCAGCTGGATGGACCACTGCTCAGTTCAGTGACTCAGCCACTAATCTGAAAGAGATGTAGTACCCTAAGTTCATCTCCTGGCTCACTTTCCGTGTGTGGACATTGATTTAGTCTTAGTTTATGTAACCAGCAGGGGCTTCCCTGGTGGCTCAGAGGTTAAAGCATCTGCCTCCGATGCGGGAGAGCTGGGTTCGATCCCTGGGTCGGGAAGATTCCCTGGAGAAGGAAATGGTAACCCACTCCAGTACTCTTGCCTAGAGAATCCCATGGACAGAGAAGCCTGGTAGGCTACAGTCCATGGGGTCGCAAAGAGTCGGACACGACTGAGCGACTTCACTCACTATGTAACCAGCATAAAGTGGTCCTCTGACTTCCAGTCTTGGCACTCAGGTGCTATGGATTTACCAAAGTAGATTTATAGGAGAAAAATATAAACCAGCTAAATCTCTTTAGGATGGAGAGAAGTTCACAGGCAAGAAGAACATGGAATAGCATTGTTCTCAGAAGTCATATGATCATAGGATCAACATCTATTCAGTGTTCACTCAGAAAACCATCACAGTGTAATGGGGAAAAGGATGGGGGAGGGAGAAAATTACAGGAATACTATGGTTAATAATTATATATAGAGAGAGACTATTTATTTCACTTGATAATAACATTTTCATTCATTGTACAATAACAAACAGACATAATATCTAGAAATATTACAGACAGGCAAACAAGTGAAAATTTGGCATTTTAGGCTGAAAATCAGGAAGAATGGAAAAGATGAACATAAGGACAACAAATTTTGTCATTTTACTATTTTTCAGTTCAAAAATTAAACTTTCCTAGTTTTAGAATGCAATAGAATTGCCTTCCAAAGCAGACTGGCTTCAGGCTAATATTTTAATTAGTTTTCATTCTCTGAGAGTATTCTAATTAAACCAGAGGGTAAATATGCTGGATGATGAATAAAAAGAAACAAATAGGTTTTAGAAATATGTCTTCCAGGCAAATATAGCAACTATTAAAAAATAATAATAATAACTTTGCCACCAAAACTAAAGAGTTGACTATATTTGGAGGAGGAAACACCATATACACATCACTTAAATAGCATTATGTCAATAGATGTGCTGCTCCAGAATTATTTAATAAGAAGATAAATCCATTCCACATCTCTCCACCCCCATGAGATGAAATCAGACTGAGAAACAAGTATCACATCCCCCAGATTCACACTGGCTAGGGACGAGCATGACTGATACTTCCATGATCAATCACAAAGATGCTCTGATTCTGAAGTTTCTAAAACCCTGAGCTCATTTTCTCACTGGAGACTTATCTACCATTTCCTTTCACAATTCTGTCACCAAATTTCAATGACTTATTGTACCAATCTGTTATTAGGAACATAATGCATATATAGAACTGCTAACAAGGGTAAAGGAATAATTCACACCAACAATATGAAAGGGGGAGATGGTGAGGATTCTAGATACATAAGCTAAGATGACAAGCTTTTCCTTTCCAGGGCACTACACATAGCTATTAGTCCATTCTTGATTACTTGCATGGTTCAAAGAGTTTTTCCATATATTATCTCATTGGTTCTTCACGGTCACTGCATTGGTAGCGGTCACAGGTATTATATCATCTTCACTGCCTCCGAGAGGCCTTACCCAGGCCCATATCAGTGATAGATTCAAGGCTGGGTCATATCTTCTGGTTCCAAATTCCCAAATCCAACACACCAAACAAAGGAGGTGCATTAAAAAGAAGGACAAGCCCTCAATAAGCTGTAGTCTCTGAATCTCACTGTTGCCGGGCCCCCCCTTCCCCCGACCACCACCACCTATTTGTATGTTTCTTTCTTTCCTGGGTACCCAGGGTGAGAGTCAGAACCAGGCATAGAAGGGAAGATTGCAGAAAGAGCCAGGAACCTGCTTTGTATTCTTACCCCAGGCCAGCAAGTGTTAGGAGTGAACTCAAGCTTAAGAACAATCCCAGAGATAGGTTATCTCAGTATCTGATGAGTAGCTGAGATGATCCAAAGAGAACCTCACCCTACACACAGTTTTAGGTGACTACTCAGGCTCACTTCTAGAAAACCCATCATTCCACACTATGTCCCTTTTGTTGTTGTTGTTTAATCCCTACGTCTTTCTGCCAATCAAATATAGTCAACAGATATAGATTTCACCAGTGCCTACACTTTGCACAAATTAGATGTTCATTGAATGTCAGCCACTGGTGATGGTGTAGTCACACCAGTTTTAGAGATTCTGAGCTCCCAGAACACAGCACTGACATATTTGTCCATTTCTTTTGCCCTATGCAAACCTAGAGTTCTTGATTGATAGTGTGGGCTTAAGCACATTGTCAGGGGCCCAAAGGTGCTGTTCTGGAGTTATTTCAGCCTGATGCAGTCCACCTCTTCTGTGGCAGGTACCCCCGTGGTTTTGAGGTCAAGGTCCCCACTGGACTTACTGCCATGGTAAGAAACCTTCCAGTGGAGCAGCATAATCTTCTTGAAGTACTTGATGGTGTTATTCTTGACAGTCACGAAGCAAACAGTGTTGATCATGCTGTTGCTCATGGCAATGCACTCGACCACATAGAAGGCCGTGAGATAGTGTTTCTCCTTCACAAACACTGTGGGGAAGAAGTCCCGCACGATGGCGAAGCCGTAGAAGGGCGCCCAGCACAGCACGTACGCCGTGAGGATGCACATGAGCACCAGGACGGTCTTCCGGCGGCAGCGCAGTCGCTTCTGGATCTGCTCCGTCTGGAAACCAGGGACGGCCTTGAACCACAGCTCTGGGAGATCCTGGCATAGCATAGGGTCATGGCGACCACTGGGCCCACGAACTCGATGCCAAAGATGAAGAGGAAGTAGGACTTGTAGTAGATCTGCTGGTCTACTGGCCAGATCTGGCCACAGAAAATCTTCTCCTGGCTCTTGACAGTGATGAGGACCGTTTCAGTGGTGAAGTAGGCTGATGGTATGGCAATGAGGATGGACACCACCCACACCAAGGCAATCAAGCCGGTGGCTGTTTGATACTTCATCCGGGGTCTCAGCGGGTGGACAATGGCCAGATATCTAGGATAAGGACACAGTTGATATAAACATGTAGTAAGGAAGTGCTGGAGGATATTATTTTTGCAACATTGAGGCACAATCAAATGGCACCTATGGTATGTGGGCTTCCAGGAAAGGCAGACTTGCATGCCAGCTCCAGCCCCACATCTTACTAGCTGTGCAACCTCAGGCAAGTTAGTTTTAATTGAAGAACAGCTGTTTTACAATGTTAATTTCTGCTGTATAGCAAATATATATCCCTGCGCTATACAGTAGGGCCTTGCTGTTTATCCATTCTATATATTAGTTTGCATCTGCTAACCCCAAACTGGTCATCTATCCCTGCCCCAACCCCCACCCCTTGCCCATTGGCAAAAACAAGTCTGTTCTCTATATCTGTGAGTCTCTTCTGTTTCATAGATAAGTTCATTTAGGTCATATTTTATGGCAATCCACTCCAGTATTCTCACCTGGAAAATTCCATGGACAGAGGAACCTGGTAGGCTACAGTCCATGGGGGTCACAAAGAGTCGGACCCGAATGAGCCACTTCACTTCACTTCACTTCTTAGATTTCACATACAAGTGATACCTTATGATATTTATCCTTCTCTTTCTGACTTACTTCACTGAATACGATAATCTCTAGGTCCATCCTTGCTGCAAGTGACATTATTTCATTGTTTATGGCTAAGTACTATTTCACCGTATATATGTACCACATCTTCTTTATCCATTCAGCTGTCAATGGCCATTTAGGTTGTTTCCATGTCTTGGCTATTACGAATAGAGTGGCTGTGAACATAGCGCTGCATGTATCTTTTTGAATTAGCATTTTCTCCAGATATATGCCCAGGACAGGCAACTCATATTTAATCTCTCTGAATCTCGACTTCCTTATCTGCAAAAGTTTTTGCTTGTTTGTTTTTAAAGATTAAATGTGCCAGTATATACACAATTTCTGGCACAGTTTTAAACATGGCATATACTCAATAAATGGTAACTATTATTATTAAATGTAATAATAACATCTCCTATTGGTTTCTAGCCTGGCACTATTCACAGGTCCATGCTGTTTTCAGGGAAATTCATCCTTATTACCCCACAGTTTAGAGTTAATAGGACTTGAAAATTCCAAGGACTTGTTGGGAGAATTTGTCCTTTCTGATAGAAATAGTGGGCAAGGTTTTGCTTTCATTCAATATTTTTAAATACATTAAAAACATCACTCTACATGCAAAGGTGAAAAAAAGCATGTGACCATTTATCTTATTTTTCAGGCTGGAAAATACAGCTTAGTGAGAAATGACTGACTTGCTTAAGGTCATGTACCATAGTACTCTCAGTAGAAAACATTTAACCCTATCTCACATGGTTGATGTGAAAATCAATTGAGAATATACATGAACATGTTTTTTGAACCACAAAGCAACAGACATTAAAAGATATTGCTTTTGTCCTTTCCCCCTAAACCACACTGCTGTTACCACAGTCGTCCAAGAAAGAAGAGAGAGCATTTTCTGAGGGATGTGAGTCATTGGTGCAGTATGAAAACGTCCTTCCCAGAGAGAGTGTACACACTTAGGCAGACAGCTCTGATTTCCTGGAAGACATTCTGTCTGGCAGCGGGTAGAAGCAGGAGAAGGAGAAAGATGGAAAGGGGAGTGGGAGGGGATGACTAATCAACATTGGAAATAAACATATCCTCACGAGTCCACAGCTTATTCCTGGTAAAACCAAGGGCAAACATGACAGGGGCCTGAAGAAAGCGAAACAATTCTGTTTTCTTTGCAACTGATCACCTCGAGGTCATCTTACTTGGGACTTGATTGGAAGAGGAGGTTCATTCTTTTTTTTTTTTATATCATATTTCTGCTGTTTCTGTCCATCCCATAACACAGACAGCCAACCCCAGTGAGTGTCACTTGGAGAGTTCACTGGCACAAGACTTTTGCTCTCTTCCAGATGTTAGATGAAGTTGGATGGGTTGGGTTCACCCTGGCCACCCAGCTGACCGCTTGACAGGTTCTACCACCACCAACAAACCCTGGTAGCCACCAGTCTCCCAGGCTGGATGCTGAGGGTGAAATGGGAATGCCAGCAGCGTGTTGGCAGTGCCTTTGCCAATGCATGCAGTGGACCTCCCTGAAGACCACGTCACTCCTGCTGTAAGGGGGGGCATCCAATCTGCTCTGAGTCATAACAAAAACTAAGAGTTTAGAGCTTTTGTTCTCATCATCTCTTTCCCTTATCTACCCCACATGTTCTGCTGGTTACTCTGTCAAAGAATGTTTCTGAAAGAATTCATACGTGCTTGCTATCTGAACCTACACTATACAATTCTATTCCTTCTTTTCCCATTAGTAATTTCCTAAGTTTTTATGATGTTTCAAACTCAGAGTGTTTTTTCAATGACCATGTAGGTGAGAATACTGATCCAGGAATGAGAATATTAAGAATCTAATCCCAGGTTTGCCACAGACTTATGTGAATTTGTCATTTTCTTAGCCCTGTGGACTCAATTTCCTTATTTGTGACATGGGAATATCAACTGCCTTTTCAAACTCACAGAGATACTGTGAGGCTCCAAAGTGACACTGCGTATAAATAATAGACTTAATATGCAAGAAATTGTTCATATCCTAAAATGTATTTTTCAGAGCTATTTTGTATAGCAAGCAATTTTCTTTCACTTGTTACTTGGAAATCCTGCATTTGCAAGTTCTCTGCTACTTGGCTCTATTTTATTGGATCTACTTTATTGGATTTATTAATTTTTGCATCAGCACTAATCTTCAGGGTAACTTGTGACTGTCCATGAGTTCATCCGGACATCACCCCACCTCCATCCCCAAGGTTAGCACCAGGAAGGTGCAAGAGGCCTTCCAAATATATTTACCAATAAGCAAATTGCAGAAAACTGTTTCAAGGACAGCCACCAGGCTTGGCTATGCTACATTCCGAACTCCATTATTAGTAAGTAAAAGTCACTCAGTCGTGTCTGACTCTTTGTGACCCCATGGACTGTAGCCCACCAGGCCCTTCTGTCCATGAGATTCTCCAGGCAAGAACGCTGGAGTGGGTTTCCATTCCCTTCTCCAGGGGATCTTCCCAACCCAAGGATTGAACCCAGGTCTCCTGCATTGCAGGCAGATTCTTTACTATATGAGCCACCAAGGAGGCATATTATTTGTAATACTTGCTTAAGTTTGTAAGGAGAAGGAAATGGCACCCCACTCCAGTACTCTTGCCTGGAAAATCCCATGGATGGAGGAGCCTGGAAGGCTGCAGTCCATGGGGTCGCTAAGAGTCAGACATGACTGAGCAACGTCACTTTCACTTTTCACTTTCATGCATTGGAGAAGGAAATGGCAACCCACTCCAGTGTTCTTGCCTGGAGAATCCCAGGGACGGAGGAGCCTGGTGGACTGCCTTCGAGCATTTTCAAATCTACTTTCTCGTTAGATAACCTCAACCCTATTGCTAAGGAAGCAAAGATGCCCATCTTACAGATGAGCATACTGAGATGTGAAGAAGTTAAATAACTATCAAAAGCCATGCAGCTAGTAATTGACCGAACTAGGCGGTATATTGTCACTCTGTTTATTTAACTTATATGCAGAGTATATCATAAGAAACTCTGGGCTGGAGGAAGTACAGGCTGGAATCAAGACTGCCGGAAGAAATATCAATAACCTCAGATATGCAGATGACACCACCCTTACGGCAGAGAGTGAAGAAGAACTAAAGAGCTTCTTGATGAAGGTGAAAGAGGAGAGTGAAAAAGTTGGCTTAAAGCTCAACATTCAGAAAACGAAGATCATGGCATCTGGTCCCATCACTTCATGACAAGTAGATGGGGAAACAGTGGCTGACTTTATTTTTCTGGGCTCCAAAATCACTGCAGATGGTGATTGCAGGCATGAAATTAAAAGACACTTACTCCTTGGAAGGAAAGTTATGAGCAACCCAAATAGCATATTAAAAAGCAGAGACATCACTTTGTCAACAACGGTCTGTCTATGCAAGGCTATGGTTTTACGGTCTGTCTAGTCAAGGCTATGGTTTTTCCAGTGGTCATGCATGGATGTGAGAGTTGGACTATAAAGAAAGCTGAGCGCCAAAGAATTGATGATTTTGAACCATGGTGTTGGAGAAGACTCTTGAGTGTCCCTTGGACTGCAAGGAGATCCAATCAATCCATCCTAAAGGAAATCAGTCCTGAATATTCATTGGAAAGACTGATGCCAAAGCTGAAACTCCAGTACTCTGGCCACCTGATGTGAAGAACTGACTCATTTGAAAAGACCCTGATGCTGGGAAAGATTGAGGGCAGGAGGAGAAGGGGACGACAGAGGATGAAATGGTTGGATGGTATCATCGACTCAATGGACATGGGCTTAGATGGACTCCAGAAGTTGGTGGCCTGGCGTGCTGCAGTTCAAGGGGTCGCAAAGAGTCGGACATGACTGAGCGACTGAACTGAACTGACACTGATGATGCAGATCCATCATATCTTTTCCAAATCCAGTGCGTTCTCCAGTACTCCATTTGTTCTTTCCATTTCCAACCAGAACAAGCAACCTTTCATCCTTCTCTCTTGAAATCCTAGCAGCCCCTCTCTTCTTTTCATCATAGTTAGTTTCTCCCTATAGATGTTCCAAAAAGGAGTTAGATAGTTGGCAACTGCTTTTCTTTGCTTAGGAGTATGCCATTGGCTTGACTAGTGTGTCTAACACTGCAATGGCTCAGGTTCAGATCCACTTAGAGTCAGCATTTCCCAGAGAACAAAGAATGAAGGCGGCCAAAGAAATGTCCAGCCACTAGCTGTGTGATGGCAGTGGGTTGTGTGACCAAGCAAAGAGGCTTGGAGCTCCTTTTCTGTCCCCAGGACTCAGCCCCAGATCTCATCACGGAAACGGTGATCACAGCAGCTACTAGGTGGCTCACGGGATGGGCAGCTAATGCACAAGCTGCTCCTTAAGCAACCAAAAAGCTCACCAGGAAGTATTTGTGCTTCCTAAGGCGGAGTGCTGTTCCTCCTGCCTTAGTTGTCTCATCCAGACAGTAGAGAAGAGAGGCCAACAGCAGGCTGACTGGTCAGCTTCCCCTAGATTCCAGGTAAAAGAAGGAACTCCAGTGCCCTATGTGCCTGAAATCCAAAGATACACCCCAAGGACTGTGCAGCTGTCTCCACATCAAAGAAGAAACCCAGACCTAGGGGACAGGGTGCTCTGAGGGTTTTTCTCAGTTCCCTGCTACCCCCAGGTCTAACTCCCTGTGCCCAGATTTTGTGATCCTATAGTGCAAGGTCCTACTTTTTTTTTTAATTTTTAATTGGAGGATAATTACTTTACAATATTGTGATGGTTTCTGCCATATATCAACATGAATCAGCCATAGGTATACACATGTCCCCTCCCTCTTAAACTTCCTTCCCCCTTCCCTCCCCATCCCACCCTTCTAGGTTGTCCCAGAGCACCAGCTTTGGGTTCCCTGTATCATACAACAAGTTCCCACTGGCTCTCTACTTTACATATGGTAATGTATAACATTTCAATGCTACTCTCTCAAATCATCCCTCCTTCTCGCTCCCACACTGTGTCTAAAAGTCTGTTCTCTATGTCTGCATCTCCACTGCTGCCCTGTGGATAGGTTCATCAGTACCATCTTTCTAGATTCCATATATATGAATTAATATACAGTATTTGTCTTTCTCTTTCTGACTTACTTCACATTCTGTAATAGGCCCTAGGTTCATTAACCTCATTAGAACTGATTCAAATGCATTCCTTTTAATAGCTGAGCAATATTCCATTGTGTATATGTATAATTTCTTTATCCATTCATCTGTCAATGGACATCTAGAGTGATTCCACGTCCTAGCTATTGTAAATAGTGTTGCAATGAACATTGGGGTACATGTGTATTCTTCAGTTATGGTTTCCTCAGGGTATATGCCCAGTAGTGGCATTGTTGGGTTGTATGGTAGTTTTATTCCTAGCATTTTAAGGAATCTCCAGTCTGTTCTCCATAGTGGCTGTTTCAATTTGCATTCCCACCAACAGTATAAGAGGGTTCCTTTTTCTCCACACCCTCTCCAACATTTATTGTTTGTATACTTTTTGATGATGGCCATTCTGATGGGTGTGAGATGATACCTCATTGTAGTTTTGATTTGCATTTCTCTAATAATGAGTGATGTTGAGCATCTTTTCATGTGTTTATTAGCCATCTGTATGCCTTCTTTGGAGAAATGTCCAAGTCTTCTGCTCACTTTTGGGTTGTGTTGTTTGCTTTTCTGGTATTGAGCTTCATATGTTTGTGTATTTTGGAGATTGGCTATTTGTCAGTTGTTTCATTTGCTATTCTCTTCCACTCTGAGGATTGTCTTGTCACCTTGCTTATGGTTTCCTCCTTTGTACAAAAGCTTTTAAGTTTAACTTGGTCCCGTTTGTTTATTTTTCAGAGCAGGCTCCTGTTCTTTCTGAGCTCTACTCTCTTACATTCTTTGCTCTGACCCCACACCTCTTGTCCTCCCCGGATGTCACTCTCACCTCAAGCATTCTCACCTCTCAGCTTTTGCAAACACCATTCTACCCTCTTGGAAATCCTTTCTTCTTCTTTACTGATAGTCACTGGTTGAAGCCAAGTTAAAAATCTGTCTCCTGCATGAGGCCTCCTTTGAGTCTTCCGGTATTGGATGATCTTCCCTTTTTCCAAATTTCATTTCAAACTGACGATTTACTTCCCCTCTAACTCTTCCGTGTTAGTTTTCACCCCTCCCTGCACCCTGGATGACAAGCTCCCCAAGAATAGGGATCATGTCTTACTTCTTTCATAACCTTTTGCTGACTGTGAACTCCGGGTACTTAGAATCTTAATAAAACTTTACCCTCGACAAGTACTGAGCCGTGGATAAACAGAAATGTAATAGGCCATGGTGACCGTTCTCAAAAAAATTGCAACCTGTTTTTGGAAAACAGGACATCAATATGTTTACCCAGCATGAGACTGGCAGGCAGTCTGGAGCTCAATAAGACGTTGGAAAAGCAGATGAAAAGATTCCAGCAGTGTTCTGTAGACAATGGTGGTGTTAGAGGTCTTTCAAGCAAGAGAGGGAGGGGTGTATGAGGCAGAAGATTAATTTGGCTGTAGTCTTGCTTTCTTCCTTCAGTCTACAGGGCCCTTCTCACTATTCCTACAACCTTCAATTTTGCTCCCATCTTGAGGCCTTTGCAACTTGTGTCTGGAATACTCTTTCCCAGTTTTTACAAGGCCAGGTTTTTTTTGCCTCCATCATTCAGAGATCTGTTTCAATATCTCTTCTGAGATACTTTTCCTGACTCCCACCTAGAGCATCTCCCACGCATGTTTGCTTGTGTGTTTGTCTTATTGAAGAACATTTAATTTACAGTGTTGTATTAGGTTCAGGTGTATAGCAAAGTGATTCAGTTACGCCTACATGTACTTGTTTTTTGGATTCTTTTTCATTATAGGGTCTGTATATTTTTGTTTTTACTCAGAGTATTTCTGATGTTCTGAAATTACCATCCTTCTTGCTTGCCTGACTGATCTCTCTCCATCAAGCTCCATGAGTGCAAGGAATTTTTTTGCTTATTCACCATCATTTCACCAGTGTTTGTAATAGTATTTGCCACATTAAAGACTCTCTATAAAAATAAATTGTTTGAATGAACAAATGAGTGAATGAATGAATATTTAGAATGGATTGTGAGAGAGTAGGGCTGGCAGAGGGGCAGAGCCAAAAAACAGCGGTGGCAGGAAGACCAAGAGAAGACTGTGATAGTTCAGCCCATGCTGGAAAAATGGGAGGTGGGACCAGGGGTTGTGGGTGGGGGGTACTGTCAGGCCCTGGGAATAAAATGAATGGTGGAGAAAGGGAGAAAGTAGCAAGGACAAAGGGGATTTGCCAGGTTAGATGCCTGGGAGAACCATGGAACCAATAGTAGAGACAGAGAACAGGTAGGAGATAGTTTTGTTCTACTATAACTTGAGAGCTGTATTTCTTAGAAACTTTGTAGTATTATTTCTTTAATCAAATCATAAAACAACCACTGTGATGAAAGCAAAGAGGCTTGCCAATCAGAAATAGTCATAGTTTATCTGGTTTTGTTATTACTGTTCCTTTAAAGGGTAATTTACATATGATAACATCTGCTGTTTGTTTAGTCCTTACTCTGCTTTAAGCGTTGTTCTAAAGAATTACATGTGTTATTTCATGTTATCTTTAAAGCAATCCAATACATTAGGTTTTCTTATTATTCTCATATTCTACATGAGAACACTAAAGCAGAGAGGGGTCAAATAACAAAACCCTGAAGCCAAGAGACAGTGCAGTAGGAGTTTAAACCCAGGCAGACTAACTGCTTGGGATTCTCTGGTGACTCAGATGGTAAAGAATCTGCCTGCAACGTGGGAGAGCCTGGTTGGATCCCCGTTTGGGGAAGTTCCCCTGGAGAAGGAAATGGCAACCCACTCCAGTATTCTTTCCTGGAGAATTCGTTGGACAGAGGAGCCTGGCAGGCTGGAGTCCATGGGGTCACAAAGACTTGGATGTGACTGAACAAGACTAATTGCTCATACCATTCCTACAGAAATTTATAAAATTAAAGATATTTCTATAACTGTGGGAATATTTGTTATATCAAGATAAAAACTAGTTTCCAACAACAAAATCAAACCTGAAAAATCACTGATCAAATCCTGAACACATGAGGCCAAACAGGAATCTATTTATGAAACTGAAATTTGACATGTGAAAAACACATATAAATAATTTGAAACAAAGATCACAATCATCACTAAATGAACTTAAGGCTTTGGAGCAGTCAGTCAGTCGGCCAAGGCCATTGGATGGTCCTGTGCAGGTAACACCATTTCCTCCAGTGTCTGGGTTCAAGTTTCCAATCACAACGCTACTCTAAACAAGAGCAGTCCCCAGGATGCAAAGCATGCTCCCAATTATAACCCCTAGTATAAGAGAAATGCCTGCAATATTTCAGACAAGCTGAGTTTCATATGAAAGTTGAACAAGAATTTGAAAGAGTTTGGTAGATGGAGGTGATTGATTGCCATAAAAACAGATAATATTATCTTACATGTTCAGAATAGCCCGATGTCCTGATTTTACCCTGACTTCCATTCCCCTTGAAGCTGCTTCTTCCCTCAGTGTTACCCCTTTCTACCAGTAGGGCCCTCCCTGGTAAAATGGGTCTCACGCAGGCAGCAGGGGCCCACTGACAGCAGGCATCTACCTACCCACCCGCAGTGGCTGGGAGCACCCTCTGTGAAAAGATGTCCTACTAGAGCGAAACTTCAGGAAAAGACCCCATATGTTTTGTCCTGCTCGTGTGCTAAAAGAGATGGTGCAGCTTCCGCTTTCAGAAAAGTTCAGAGACAAGGTCCCTGGAGGTCTTCCTCAACAGCTCTGAGGAGGACTTGGGAAGCAGGTACTCTGTTTCCTGTCCCCCTCCTGCTCCTTCCGCATATTCACCCAGGGTCTACTCATGGGTGGACAGAACACCATGGGGCTCTAAGGCTCACGCTGAGGACCTCAGCCAAGTCTTCTTCAGGGATGACACTTCTGAACACCTTCTACAGATGACAGACCAAGGGCTGATTAATGTGCCAGCCCTCTGACATGCTTCTAGGTTTTAAAGCCAGGCTCCTTCTCAATCCCCTCTCAATCCCGGGATGTCCTGACTGCAAGGAGTGGGCCAAATGCCGCCAGAGCCCTTGGGTCACGGGACACAGAGAGCATCTGTGCTTCAGGCCCTCTGGGTTAAGAGGGAGAGACAGACTGTCCAGATCCAAGTACACAGAGGCCCAGTCAGACCCTCAGGGTAACTGTCTCTACACTGCAACAAGGTGTTTTGTAACAAGAGTTCAACTTTGGGCAGAGGAGCCTTCAAAGACTGTCCCAAGGGCACAAAAACCACTCTGGCCCATTAGCACAGGTGATTATACTAAATGAAAAGCCTGAAGATCTAAGACTGGCATAGGCAGGTTTTACTGATTTTACTTATTTTCACTAGAATCAGCTCTTCTGTACTGTTGCACGCTAATGTATAAAAAGGAGCAAACTGATTATTGCAACAAAAACAAAAGAGTAAGTAAGCATACGCTTTGTTTTGACTTGTTTTGTTTGTTTTTTCAAAACAAATTCCTCAACCTTCTTTAAAATCAACCAGTGTTAACACTGTTAATCTACTATAGTTTTAATAGTAGTGTTAGTCACTCAGTCATGCCTGACTCTGTGTGACCCTATAGACTGTAGCCAGGCTCCTCTGTCCATGGAATTCTCCAGGCAAGAATACTAGAGCGGGTTGCCATGCCCTTCTCTAGGGGATCTTCCCAACCCAGTGATAGAACCCAGGTCTCCCACATTGCAGGCAGATTCTTTCCATCTGAGCCACCAGGAAAGCCCTAATCTACTATACCGCAATATAAAATTAAAAAATTTTTAATAATAATAACCATTAAAAGTCAACTGGTACTAGTAAGGTGTCATGTTTAGTATAGCAGGTCTTGATGTGATAGAAACCTCCTTTAAGACTACCAAGTTGACTCAGGAGGTAACTGCCTGCAACTTAAACGTCTCCCTCCACGCCTCCTGGTGGCTGTCTGCCTCTAGGCCTTGGGCAGATACAACACCTAGCAGCAAGTCCATAGCAGAGAGATTCACGCAGGCAGCAGGGGCCCACTGACAGCAGGCATCTACCTACCCACCCGCAGTGGCTGGGAGCACCCTCTGTGAAAAGATGTCCTACTAGAGCGAAACTTCAGGAAAAGACCCCATATGTTTTGTCCTGCTCGTGTGCTAAAAGAGATGGTGCAGCTTCCGCTTTCAGAAAAGTTCAGAGACAAGGTCCCTGGAGGTCTTCCTCAACAGCTCTGAGGAGGACTTGGGAAGCAGGTACTCTGTTTCACTGTCCCCCTCCTGCTCCTTCCGCATATTCACCCAGGGTCTACTCATGGGTGGACAGAACACCATGGGGCTCTAAGGCTCACGCTGAGGACCTCAGCCAAGTCTTCTTCAGGGATGACACTTCTGAACACCTTCTACAGATGACAGACCAAGGGCTGATTAATGTGCCAGCCCTCTGACATGCTTCTAGGTTTTAAAGCCAGGCTCCTTCTCAATCCCCTCTCAATCCCGGGATGTCCTGACTGCAAGGAGTGGGCCAAATGCCGCCAGAGCCCTTGGGTCACGGGACACAGAGAGCATCTGTGCTTCAGGCCCTCTGGGTTAAGAGGGAGAGACAGACTGTCCAGATCCAAGTACACAGAGGCCCAGTCAGACCCTCAGGGTAACTGTCTCTACACTGCAACAAGGTGTTTTGTAACAAGAGTTCAACTTTGGGCAGAGGAGCCTTCAAAGACTGTCCCAAGGGCACAAAAACCACTCTGGCCCATTAGCACAGGTGATTATACTAAATGAAAAGCCTGAAGATCTAAGACTGGCATAGGCAGGTTTTACTGATTTTACTTATTTTCACTAGAATCAGCTCTTCTGTACTGTTGCACGCTAATGTATAAAAAGGAGCAAACTGATTATTGCAACAAAAACAAAAGAGTAAGTAAGCATACGCTTTGTTTTGACTTGTTTTGTTTGTTTTTTCAAAACAAATTCCCCAACCTTCTTTAAAATCAACCAGTGTTAACACTGTTAATCTACTATAGTTGTAATAGTAGTGTTAGTCACTCAGTCATGCCTGACTCTGTGTGACCCTATAGACTGTAGCCAGGCTCCTCTGTCCATGGAATTCTCCAGGCAAGAATACTAGAGCGGGTTGCCATGCCCTTCTCTAGGGGATCTTCCCAACCCAGTGATAGAACCCAGGTCTCCCACATTGCAGGCAGATTCTTTCCATCTGAGCCACCAGGAAAGCCCTAATCTACTATACCGCAATATAAAATTAAAAAATTTTAAATAATAATAACCATTAAAAAGTCAACTGGTACTAGTAAGGTGTCATGTTTAGTATAGCAGGTCTTGATGAGATAGAAACCTCCTTTAAGACTACCAAGTTGACTCAGGAGGTAACTGCCTGCAACTTAAACGTCTCCCTCCACGCCTCCTGGTGGCTGTCTGCCTCTAGGCCTTGGGCAGATACAACACCTAGCAGCAAGTCCATAGCAGAGAGATCAGCAGCCTTCTGGCTACCCAACTCTAGGACCTCTACTACCTCCTGACTCCTTACAGCTGGAAAACGAGAATTCTCACCTTCAAGAAATGGGCCACTTTGGCCCCTCCATGCATTCATTCACAGTTCTGGTGAACACAGATGCCTCTTATCAGTCACAGCTGCCCTTCCCTGGCTGTCCCCACCCCTACTCACCGGTCGAGGGCGATGGCCAGCAGGGCGTTGGTGGAGACGTAGAGAGAGACTGTGCGCAGATAGTTGACAGAGGCACACAGCACGTGGCCATGCTCCCAGGAGAGCTGGCGTGCCACGTAGTAGTCCATCTCGAAGGGGCAGCAGACGATGGCCACCAGGAAATCCGAGATGGCCAGGTTGGCGATGAGCAGATTGGTGAGGTTGCGTAGCTTCTTGTAGCGGGCCAGCGCAGCAATGAAGATGAAGTTCCCGATACCACAGACCAGCATAATACCCACCAGCGCCATGCCAATGACAATCCTGGCGGCAAAGAAGGTCCGGGAATTGGTCACATCCTCATCTTCATCCAAGGGCATATCATAGTCACCATAGCTGAAGTTGAAAGGGAAAGAAGCAGCTTGGGCTCCGAGGGGGTCAAGCAGAGGGAAATAGCTGGTTGATGTATTGGTGGCATTCTCATCCATGACCCCCATGGTGATATCCATCTGGCTGGTTGAAGCCTTGAGCCACACTCTTGGGAATTCCTCTGGGGTGATGTTGCTAGGCTGAGGTCTCCCTTTTCTGCTGAAACTCAGCTTTTCCTTCATGAGTCAGTGTGTCCCTGCAAACATCCATGGGGTCCAGAATCCAAACTTCATCCTAAGCCTTTGAAAGACATTACACAAAATCGGCACACAAAAGACATTACACACAAACCAGGCCAAATTTAAAACCATCGTGTAACCTAAGCTGGCCCATTAGCCACCTGCCCAGAGTGAACACTGGGTTGGAATAGAAATAAAGGAACCAGAGGAAGAAAACAAAGGAATCCAAACCACATACCCACTCATTTAGGTAAGGTTAGATTGCTATAGAGACAAACGGGCACCAACTTAGTTTATTTCCATTCCACTGAAGATTCTGAATGTTGCACTTTTTCTCAGGGGCCAAAGTAAGGAGTGTGGGAGGCTGAAGAGAACCAAAGTGATCTGCTCCAAACTCCTTTCCTTTTCTCAACAGCCTGAACTATGTCCTTGTGAAATTGTCTCATTCTGTGGCTTAAAAGAAATCGTTGTGAATTCCATTGAAGAAGCAAGGCTTTGAGACAAATCTGACTGCTCTACATGAGCTGGCCTCCTTCCTTCTGGCAAAACACTGCTCTAAAATCACAGAGCCTATGTATCAGCTGCCTGTCCCTCTCCTCACTGGGTTTCCTATTCCTACATCCAAGGCAGCTGAGACCCTAGAAGCCACACACAGCATTTACTAAGGCCTGTCCCCAGACAGGGGCTGCAGGGTGAATCCCCAGCCTAATCACTGAGTGACTTAGAAAGGGGACACTGGAGCAAAGTCCTTCCTGGGATGGTTGTGTGTCCTGAGATAAAGAGTTTAGACATCCTCCAGGCAAGAGCTCAATGATGTCTGTAAAGCGCTGAGCTCCGTGGAAAGGGAGGGTGTTACATCCTAGGACTGCCAGGAATTATTAGTCAGGACCCAAGCCTCCTCGGTCAGCTGCAAGGAAGAGGAGGGTCCACCTGACCCTGATGCTGGGGCTGGGATATCAGGAGGGGTTGTCTGCTGCACCGATGGGGACAGAAAACCAAGAGCGAGCCAGAGTCCCCATGTCCCCTGCACTCTCCTTACAGACCCAGTCTGCCCCACAGTGTGCAAGCATCAGACCAGGCTGCTGGGATAGAGTAAGAAGGCTGGTGTCTGCAGAGCTCCGTGGAGGGCAGGAAATCCCGAGAGGGAGGGGAAATGTGGGAGTCTGAGGTTCCTGGGACAGGAAGACACAAGGAAGACTCCAAGGAGCCCCAGGAGAGCTTGCTGTCCATATCCCTCAAAGGTGACATGCCTGGAGCCTACCTTTGGGGGTAGAACTAAAGTGCCTCTGTACCCTAGGGAGGCTCGGCCCCAGTTCCATCTCTCCCCCAGTTCTTCGCCTCTATTTTCCTCAGATAGTTTTTCCCTCTTCTGAGCATCAGTTTACCCGTCTCAGGCCCTGCCCTTTGTCCCCGTCAGATATAAGAAGCAAAATCCAGAGCCTAAACGGCAGAGGATGTCAGGCTTGCCACCCAGGCAGGAAGGACCCAGGAAAGGTGGGACAGTCCTTGTCCCTGGCGGGCCCTGTGGGTCTCTGAGACAGGGCACCTCTGGAAAAGGCCTTGCAAGCTTGCTACCTGAAAGACTCAAGAGTCACCTTTTTAAAACAAAGAGCATAAAAACTTCTTGGGGAGACCGGGTGTTAGGAGCTTTGGGATTTGGGGAGAAATTATCCAGCGATCTTTTTTTTCTCCTTCATCCCCACCTCCCCGAGAGGAACCCCACTGTCACCTGGTGTCCTCTGGAGCCCCAGCTTTTAGCGCTCGCCTTCACCTCCCCAACCCCCGGCCAGACCCCTCCCATCTCTGGAAGCCTCCCTTCGCAGCCCCTGCTGGTAAGCCGTCTCCGGCTCGCAACTTTGTCCTCCGGAGCCTCAGAGGCTACACCTTAGTAGACAGAAGGAGGGGGCAGCCCGGCTCCCGAGAAGATAGAGCACGAGTGTGAGTCTCTTGGAAAGCCCCCTTCCCACTCAAAAGCCCCCGCGCCCCGGCGGCCAGGCCAGCCTGGAATCCTTGGAGCATTGCTCCGGAGGGCGCGCTCTGTACCTGATTGATCCCGGAATCCCCAGCCGGGCAGGTGAGGTCCTGGGCTCTTTAGCCTGGGTCGGAGGGCGCGAGCCACTGCTCCCAGAAACCAGCAGGAAGAGCACGGTCCTCGCTCGGGGCTTTCTCCTGGCTGGGTTAGGCAGGAGTTGCTCTCTCGCCGCCGCAGATCAGAAGACCGCGGCTCCGCGGCGAGGCCACCTCCGCCCCGCACTCGCTGTCCCCGCCCCAGGGGCCGCGGGGCGCCCAGGGCCCGAGTGGCTGGCTCTGGGAGGCGTGCTCCTCCGGGTCCGCGAGGCTCCGGGAGACACCGAGGCTGGGAGGTCCGGGCTCCAGACGGGGCCACGTCGGGGCGCCCAGGCCACCCGCGGCTGAGGACCCTGGAGTCGCCCCCGGGCCGGAGTGTCGAGGACGCAGAGGCGAAGCTGGAGGCGAGGACACGCCGCAGGGAGCGCGCGTTCCCTGGGCTCAGGCTCCGGAACGACCGCCCGGGGCGGGAACAAGGGCGGCTGCGCTGGGAGCCGGGCTCAGCGCCGACTTCGAGGTACCCACCCTGCAGTCCCCGGGGCTCGGCCGCTCACCTGGTCTGCCTTGGAGCCACTGCCGGAGTGGGTGGTCGGGCTGATGAGCCGGCGAGATTTCAAAGAACCGGGAGGAGCCTCCCCTTCTGCCCACACCGCCCTCGCAGGACACACTAGGAGCGACTCAAACGTCGCTCCCCGGGCAAGCCCAACTAGACGCGGGGGTCAGCTTCATTTCAGCCGTTTGACCCTGGTGTTAGAGGCTCAGAGAACTGCTTTCCGGAAAGCAAGGAAGTTGGGGGGAGGGCAGCGGTGTGGATGCCGGAACGAGAGGAGCCCCACCGCCCTACCCCCATCCATCCACTCATCCACCCATCCATCCATCTACCTAGGGATATCTGTTCAAAAGGCTAGGATCCTCAGAGCTAACTTACAGAGCACTGATCTCCTTCAAAAGTCTACAAATTTCTCAAGAACTTAAATATAAAATTACCTTGGGTAGTCTCCCTTCGCCAGGGGATCTTCCTAACCCAGGTATCGAACCCAGGTCTCCCACATTGTGTTCAGGTTCTTTACCAGCTGAGCCACAAAGGAAGCCCTATAAAATTACCTTATTATCCAGCAATTCCACTTAGACAAAAATATCCAAAGCCGGGACTCAAATACCTGCACATGAATGTTCACAGCAGCATTGTTTACAACAGGCGAAAGGGTGGAAACAACCCAATGTTCATCAACTGATGAATGGAATTTTTAAAATGTGGTTATGCATACATTAGAATAGATCTCATCCTTGAAGAAAGGAAGGAAGTATAAAATGTTGAAGATGTGGAGAAATTGAACCCTTGTGTCCAGTTGGTGGAAACATAAAGTGATGCAGCCACAGTGGAAAACAATATGGCAGGACAATTAAAATTAAAAAAAAAAAAAAAAGAATTACCATATGATCCAGTAATTTCACTTTTGGTTATAACCCCAAAATTACTGAAAGCAGGGTCTGAAAGAGATATTTGTACACGCATATTCTTAGCAAGGTTATTCACAATAGCTAAAAAGTGGAACCAGCCCAAATGTCTATCAACAGATGAATGCATAAATACAAATGTAGCTTATATTATACATACAACTGAATATTTGTCTGACTTTAAGAGGATTGGAATTCTGACATATGCTATAATATGGATGAACCTTAAGGACATTATGCTAATTGAAATGTCAGTCACAAAAAGACAGATGTTGCAAAATTCAATTTATCTGAGGTACCTAGATGCATCAAAATCATAGAGACCAAAAGTAAAATGGTAGTTGCCAGGGGCTGGGGGGATAAGCGAAGGGGCATTCCTATCTAATACCAACAGGATTTTAATTTTGTAACATGAAAAAAGTTCTGCTAGTGGATGGTGGTAATAGTAGCACAATATTATGAGTGTACTTAATTCACTAAACTGCACACTTAAAATGGTTAAGATGGTAAATATTATATGTTGTTACTGTTTAGTCACTAAGTCATGTCTGACTTGTTGTAATCCCATGGACTGTAGCCCACCAGCCTCTGTGTCCATGGAATTTCCCAGGCAAGAACACTGGACAGGAGTGCTATTTCCTTCTCCAGGGGATCTTCCCGACTCAGATGTCGAACTGGCATCTTCTCCATTGGCAGGCAGATCTTTACCACCGAGCCACGAGGGAAGCCCAAATATTATATGTATTTGACCACAATAGAAAAAAATGGGGCAAAATAAATGAAGTCTTGATACATGACACAATATGGGTGAATCTTGAAAACATGTTAAGTGAAAAAAGCCAGACACAACAGGACACACACATGACTCCACATGTATGAGGCACTACAGCAAGTAGATTTATGAAGACAGAGAATAGAATGAGGAGGAGGAATAGCGAGTAATTGTTTAATGGACACAGAATTTCTGTTTGGGCTGATGACAAGGAAATGGATAATGGTAATGATTGCACAACACTGAATACACTTAATGTCATTGAATTGTACGCTTAAAATTGCTTGAAAAAACAAACAAACATAAGCCGATGAAGATCTCAGACCTCCTTAGCAATGCATCAAAGTTTGGCCTCCAGTTGTCTACGCTGGAAAGGGGGCTTCCAGGGACCTTACCTTTATTCCTTTCTGCTGCTGTCAAATTTTGGACAAGTCACAAAACCTTTCTGAATCTCCCTTTCCTCATTTACTAAATGAATGAGCTGAGCTTGCCCTAGGAAATCACTACCAGGTTCCAACTCTCCACACAGTATCTTCCTCTGGTCCGTATCCCACAATGGACAACTTCTGTTATTTCCATGAAACTCCTATCTTTTGCAAAAATGTCATAGCCCTTTCACATCAGTGAGTCTCATGTCCCCTGGGACGTGGAACACCCTAGTGGTTAAAAGCATGGCAGATGGAGTCAGCTGCCTCCTTTCTTCCTAGTCCTGCACACAGGAGCTACATGACCCTGAACCACGTGCTAACCAAAACCTACTCTCTCATTTGTAAAATGGGGTGACAGAGCTCCTACAGCACAGGACTGAGGACTGGATAAGGGGATGCAGGTAAAGTTGTGCCTGCTCGGCACAATACAGACCCCTGGTAAATGCCATCAGTTACTCTCACTCCGTGACTTCCCATGCATTGCTCTCTGAAGTCCTTTCCAACCCTTGAGATCTTACCCGTGTGTCACTCCTTCCAGGAAGCGGTCCTTGATTTCTCCAAGGCTTTTCACATCTTTTCTTGCCGCTTCGTTCCTCTCTTTGAATGTACTGCTGTATACCAATTTGCTTTTTATTTTGAACTTTCCTGAAGAAGGGCTCTGTCTCATTTTTTTTTTTTTCTAAATTGGGGTATAGTTACCTTACAATGTTGCTAGTTTCTGCTGTGCAATGAAGTGAATCAGCTACATACATATATATACACATACATATATATATATACATATATATGTATATATATATACATCGCCGCACTCTTGGATCTTCCTCCCCTCCCCACATCCCACCCATCTAGATCATCACAGAGCACTGAGCTTCCTGTGCTATACAGCAGGTTCCCACTAGCCGTGTGCTGTACACATAGCAGGGCACAAGCAACAATCTCAGTCTCCCAGTTCACCCCCTCCCTCGCCCCATTCCCATGTCTGTTCTCCATATCTGTGCCTCTACTTCTGCCCTGCATATAGGGGTACATCTGTACCTTTTTTCTAGATTCCATATATGTAGAAATGTGGATGGACCTGGAGTCTGTCTTACAGAGTGAAGTATGTCAGAAAAACAAATATCATTTATTTTTGAATCCTGTTCCATATTGTTTCTCAGACTTTCCTGATCGTTAGAATCATTTGGGGTGTTAGTTAAACATATAATCCCCAGGTCCTGCCCCAAACAAAGGAACAATTGTTGACTTGTCATTCTAGATAACTTATATGTGTTCATTCCACATAGTATGTCTTCCTATTTATTCGAAAGCAGAGCATACTTTGCTTTATTATCTATTTCCACATTCCAAATTACCCCCAAACTTCAGAGCTTAAAGCAACAGACAGGTATGGTCTCACCTAGTTTCTAAGGGTCAGGAAATCAGGAGTGGCTTACCTGGGCAGTTCCAGGTTCCAGGTTTATCTTGGGATTGATGTCAAAGTGTTGGCCTGGATGATACCTCATCTGAAGGCTCAGCTGGGGTGGAGGGGATCCAGCTGCAAGTTCACTCACAAAGTTGTCAGGCCTCTAGGTTTCACTGGCTGTTGCTGGAGACTTCAGTTCCTCCTGTTCATGTGGGGCTCACCATAGACTGCCCAAGTGACCTCACTACACGTAGTTGACCTCCTCTTTTCTGCAGTATGTATTTGTCATACACACACCTCTTGCCACAGTGTGGAAGGGGACCTCACAAGTGCATGAATACTGAGAGAGGGATCACTGGGAACTGATTTGGAGGCTATCTTGAAAGCTAGGTACTAATGCAAAACTAGAATGTTCCTATTTCCCCATCAAAACCCTGATAACGAATGGTTCTTGAGGCTAACAAAGTTAGCCACAATGAAGAGTTTTTGACCTTCAGAGCAGGGAGGTAGTGGGTGGCTTCTGGAGTTGGAGTCAGGAGGGCATAATTGGAATGCCTTATTAGCCAGGACCCCCCTGAGGGAAATGGAAATATTGGAGCCAGACACAGTCTGGCGGGTTCTATGCACTTCAGGTCTTGGTGGGGACTCCTTTGAAGGACCTGGTCCCTACAGATCAGTCTCTGCCAAAGGCTTCAGGGGAGCTCCCTCCATCTGAGAGGCAGATATCCATCTGGCAGTCAGTTTTAATACTTCATTTCTGTGACAGAGTTAAACCCAGACTTATAGCAAAATTTTTTTTTCCTTAAAAAAAAAAAAAAGCTAAGGAACTAAGGAGAAGAAGGAAAGGAAAGGTGTTTTAAAAATTTTGGAACTCCAATAATGTCATTTTTTTCCAAATTGGTGTCCCAAAGATACCAATGACCTGGAAGTTGTGTGTGTGTGTGTGATTAGAGTCTGCTGCCACAAAGGGCGCATGCTTTGCGTCATCCCACCTACAAAGCAAGTCACAATACCTGAGAGAATGTCATCCCAGGGAGCCCTCACCAAAGAAAACCAGAAGAAACAACTGGCTTGGAAAGTATTTTTTTAGTGCTTCTAGGTGTCCCTCATCCCTAAATAATGTGCTTGAGCTACCTTGGATTTTTGTCCTCTCTTATTTCTGGTGACTCGGATGGCAAAGAATCTGCCTGCAATGCAAAAAACCTGGGTTTGATCCCTGGGTTGGGAAGATCCCCTGAAGAAAGGTGTGGCAACTCACTCCAGTATTCTTGCCTGGAGAATCCCATGGACAGAGGAGCCTGGTGGGTTACAGTCCATGGGGTTGCAAAGAGTTGGACACAACTGAGTGACTTACACATTCACTTTACTTCATTCCACTAGTAGGAATCACCCCAAAGGCCTTTTGAAATTGCATTTCTTCATCACACTATTCTATAACTAAGTTCATTGGTTTAGACATGGAAATTTAAGGTGCTGAGGCTTTTTTCAGCCATGCAACTCCCATGATGCTCCAGCAAATGCCACTTAGAATCCCAGCTCAGGGAGGGCCTTAGAGGTCATTCTGTGAACACTCATATTGAGAAAAGAGAAAACCCATGCTCAAGATGAGGAGCCTGGTGGGTTACAGTCCATGGGGTTGCAAAGAGTTGGACACAACTGAGTGACTTACACATTCACTTTACTTCATTCCACTAGTAGGAATCACCCCAAAGGCCTTTTGAAATTGCATTTCTTCATCACACTATTCTATAACTAAGTTCATTGGTTTAGACATGGAAATTTAAGGTGCTGAGGCTTTTTTCAGCCATGCAACTCCCATGATGCTCCAGCAAATGCCACTTAGAATCCCAGCTCAGGGAGGGCCTTAGAGGTCATTCTGTGAACACTCATATTGAGAAAAGAGAAAACCCATGCTCAAGAGGGAAGGCCTCTAGACCAAGGGAACAGGCTGACTTCAGATCTCAGATTGGAATCCAATCTTCTTAACTTCAGCTCAACCCTTGCCTCCCTGGCCAGCCATACCCACAATACACATCACTACCTATTCTCAATTTGCCCCTCTTTCCATGATCCTTGGCTCCAGGGTTCAGCCACAATTCCTCCTGTCTGGCAAATTTACTAAAACAGCTTATTTTCTGCTTTCATCAGATTTGTTCCCTGGGCAAACACTCTCATTCTGTGCTATGAAAAAATTGAAGGATTCCTGGAAGACACCCTGAGCTGGCTCAGAACTCAGCCTGCCTCCTTTTCCGATGACCTCCCCTATACTCAAGCCAGCAACGCTTGATCGGCTTCCCAAAGCCCACTCAGCAGGTCATTTGGACTGCTCTCTGCCTTCCTATCCAGCTCCCCAAATCCCCCAGGAGGAGATGTGAAGGGAGACTCAGCTAGGCACAGAGATGCTCTCATTCCCAAACACACCAGAGATATCAGATCTCTTGTGAATTTAACTGGTTTGATGCTACCCCTGACAACTTTTAGCGGTTGACAGAACTATCATATGTTTATCTGGAAAAGTAAACAGATTATGGCATACAAACACGTTTTGCAAAAGAGAAATAAGAGGAAATTTTACCTGTTAATATCAAAAATATGAAAGTTTAAGAAGGCAGCAGGTAATGAGTTTGAGCATAAAGTGTGCCCACTGTTAAGAACTAGATACATCCCAGAGTTTCTGATGGACAGAGAAGCCTGACATGCTGCAGTCCATGGGGTCACAAAGAGTTGGACATGGCTGAACTGAACTGAACTGAACTGAACTGAGCCTTGTCTTCGGGCTTCACAGGTGGCACTGTGCTAAAGAATCCATCTGCCAAAGCAGGAGACACAAGAGACAGGTTTGGTGCTTGGGTCAAGAAGATCCCCTAGAGGAGGAAATGGCAACCAACTCCAGTATTCTTGCCTGAGAAATCCCATAGATAAAGGAGCCTGGTGAGCTACACTCCATGGGGTGAGCATACACACACACACACAGCCTTTTTCTTAGTATACTGTACTCAGATTGTCTACTAGTATTCTTTGTTTTAGACAGTTCATTCTTATAGTTTCTTCTAAGGAAAACAATAAATATTCATAACACTATAGAATAACAAAATGTTAGAAAAACGCCAAAGCCATCAAAACTGGGCCATCAGTCTCCTGGGCTGTCGTAGCAGAATACCACAAACTAAGTGGCTGAAAGCAACAGAAATTTATTCTCTCATAGTCTGGGGCTAACATCTGAAATCAAGGTGTTGGCAGGCCCGTGGTCCCTCTGAGTCTAGTTGGAATACTTCCTTGCCTCTTCCTAGCTTCCAGTGGTGATTGTCAACCCATGGTGTTCCTTGGCTTGCAGCTGCATCACTCTCATCTCTGCCTCCAGGGTCACATAACCTTCTCCTCTGTGTGTCTCTGTCTTCATATGGCATTTTCCTCTTGTAGGGGCACTAGTCATATTGGATGAAGACTCACCCTAATGACTTCATCTTAGCTTTGATGACATCTGCAGAGACCCTATTTCAAATAAGGTTACATTCCCAGGCACTAGGGGCTAGGTTTTCAAATTTTCTTTTGGGAGGACACAATTTAACCCAAAGCAAGTATATTGTGATGCATTTATGTATGATGGAATACATTTAGCTGTCAGAAATAGGACTGTGAAATGAATCTATGGTGTTATGAGTCAGGACAGAAGGACAGTGGTTACCTTTGGAGAAAGAAGATCACAGGCAAGAGCCATCTTGAAGGTTTTGGGGGTGCTTCACATAACCTTCTCCTCTGTGTGTCTCTGTCTTCATATGGCATTTTCCTCTTGTAGGGGCACTAGTCATATTGGATGAAGACTCACCCTAATGACTTCATCTTAGCTTTGATGACATCTGCAGAGACCCTATTTCAAATAAGGTTACATTCCCAGGCACTAGGGGCTAGGTTTTCAAATTTTCTTTTGGGAGGACACAATTTAACCCAAAGCAAGTATATTGTGATGCATTTATGTATGATGGAATACATTTAGCTGTCAGAAATAGGACTGTGAAATGAATCTATGGTGTTATGAGTCAGGACAGAAGGACAGTGGTTACCTTTGGAGAAAGAAGATCACAGGCAAGAGCCATCTTGAAGGTTTTGGGGGTGCTAGTAATATTCCTTTCCTTCATCTAGCAGCTGGCTACATGAATGTGTTCAGTTGTAAAAATTCAATTCATCCATAAGTACTTATGTACTTATGTACATATTTCTGAATATACACTATATTTCTATGAAAAGTTACTTAGGACATAGTACTGTAAAAGGATATTGATTGACATGGAAAGATAGTCATGATGCATTACTGAATGGAAAAACATCAGGGGAAATATATGCATCCTCTAGAGAAGAAAATGTCTTTAAAATTGCTAACACTCAGAATGGAAAGAAAATACAAGTGTTCTCTCCTTCATTTCAAATATTTTATTTTTCTTATTTTTATATGATCTCCAAAGCAATGGATAGATTAAAAACATTTGAAAGTCAGCAAAACTATAAACAAAAGTCAAAACTAAATGTCAAACTAGGAAGAATATTTATGGCAAATATTGCAAACAAAAGGTCAAGATTCTTGATATATGAAGTACTGTTACATTATAATAACGAAAAAGTTGGTATCTCAAAAGAATAATGAACAAAATATACAAATAGACAAGTCATAAAAAATGCCAATAACAATAAAAACGTGTTTTAAAGTGTTTATTCTCACCAGTAATCAAAGAAATTTCATCTAAAAATGAGATGCAATTTTGCCTATCCTCAATTAGCCACAATCACAGACTGTAAAACTGGAAACTGGATCAGTAGCTTAATTTAAGAATTCAAATAAACCCTCTCACGTTGAGACTGTCTTAAGCTTTCTCTGATTTTTCAGCCTCTCTTGCATTCTGCCAAGAGTTGCTTTATAATAAATGTGAGTTGATTCAGTTGATTTCACACAACCATTTTTCCCTCTTCTGATTTTCGATCTGCCTAACATTTGCTTGAATTGCAGCCACAGGCACAGAGCCAAGAAGATGATGTCATTCTAAGTCAAGTGAAGTGTCAGAGTTCTGTGCTTCTTGTACTCGTAGAGAAATGCACAGGAGAAGGTGTAATTGATCTTTTACATGTTTTACTGAATAATGTACAAAACTGCCTTATATTCAGACCATTTTCAAGTTATGTGTATGTGTGTGCATGTCTGTGTGTGTGTGTGTGTCTGTGTATGGTTTTGCAAGGATGTGTAGAGGAGGTGGGAGACTAGTGATATACACGGCTACCACCTGGAAGCACTTTTATCCCTGGCCGAAAGCCAGACCACAGTGATATAGCTCATATAATGAAACTGCTCTCGATGTTAATTAACCAAAGGGGTGAAAGGAGTGAATACTGAAACAAAGGTCATGACTTTTTGCAATTTGGGTAAAGTAGAGCAGACGCCATGACCTAGACGGAAGGGCCTGAGAAAAATTGAAGCTGTTCAGACCAAAATGCTATTTTGTATGGCAGAACTTCATCTCCTCAGCTTTTTACCTGTTGATGACATCGCCTCCGCCAGGCTCAGGTGTGTCTCTAGACTCCATGTTCACTTGCACCTGCTCGTGCGCTCTCTCTCCCCTCAACATCACATACTGTTCTCAAGAACAAAGAAGTGTGTGTTCTCAAGAACACATATATATGGTGTTCAATTGGGCATAGTACATAAAGCAGATATTTTTCAAGGTCTTTAAGTTTTGTCTGTGATCACAAAAGTAACATTTGTTGTTGTAAAACAAAATCTCAAACCATATTAAGTATAGAAAACACAACTTCTCACACTTACCTTTATCCTTAATCCCATTATTAGCAGCTTGGTATAGGTATTTTCCTAAGAACAGGGTGTATTAAAATCATTTTATACAGAATTTATTAATGTAATGCTTTTGCTGCTGCTGCTGCTGCAAAGTCACTTCAGTTGTGTCCAACTCTGTGCAACCCCATATTCAGCAGCCCACCAGGCTCTCCCATCCCTGGGATTCTCCAGGCAAGAACACTGAAGTGGGTCGCCAAATACAAGTAGACAGTAGACTATAAAGTCACAAATGTTCAAAACACATCTCATGGGAATTCCCTGGTGGTTCAGTGGTTAGGACTCTGTTATTTCTACTGCTGGGGCCACAGGTTCAATCCCTTTTCAGGGAACTTAAATCCTGCTTGCCAAAGGGTGTTACCAAAAAAAAAAAAAAAAACACACACACCCACTGAAAGGCCATAGCATTAGTTTAACATTCTATTGGTGAACATGGTTTGTTAGAAGACTCCCTGTGTATGCTTTTTTAATAAAGAAACCAGGCAGAAGACTGAGCGATCTGCACTTTGGTAGAATTCCAAGCTCAGACTATTTTCCCTGGAGAGACTGTCTCCTGGAAGCCATGAAGAAAAGACAGGAATGCAGCTACTCTGCATATCAATTTTACTCAGACAGGAAATTGGTGAGCCTCGGACCTGCAGGAGGATAGAACTTGAAGCGTGTGGCCGGAGGCATGGAGGGGCCATAGGTAAGGTCCAGTGGTAGAAGTGAACTGCCCTGGTCTTAGAGAAACAAGATGGTTACATGGTCAGACCCTTCCTCCACTTTCCTCTGATGATGATGGAAATGACTGAGCAAAGGCTTGGTGGTATGTTGGAGTCCCGGCTTCTAGGCAGCAGGCCTCAGTGCCACCTCTAGCCAAGACAGCAACTAGAACTGACCCTAGGCACCCAGTATAAGGGAGAGATGCATTCTGGTACTGGAGGCAACAGTGAGGAAGAGAGGCCCCTGGTGAGAGTCTCTGAGTTTCATGGATTAAGCAGTGACAGTCACAGAACTCAGCTCCACACCCTGGAGGAACCAAGTCAGGTAACGGTGTGGAGTCCTCCAGCCTCTAGGGGGCACATCTGAGTTCTGACTCCAGTAGCTGGACAGGAGCACACAAAACAGGGCTTTGGATACAAAAGTATCCTGGGGATTCCTGGACTTGTTCCTGGAGGGAATGACAAGAAGGAATTCTCGTAAAGGACTGACATATAGGCTCACTGATATTTACTCTGAATTGTAAAAGGACTAGACCTCACTTTGGACTCCAGCCTAATGACGTGAACACACCAGGGAATTTACATATATATACTTCTATAATATAATAATATATCTTGTGTTCTGTTCTTCAATTTGCTTTATTCACTTATCAATGTGATCCTTTCCATGCCATTGTATATATAATAGATCTACTCCATCCTTTTCAGCTGCTGTATTGTGTTCCAGTGAATGGATATACCACAATTTCTTTATATAATCCTTTACTGACAGATATTTGTGTTGTTTCCAGTTTTTCACTATTACAAACTGTGCTTGCACACATCACCTTCTCCAGCACAGCTGTTTTATAAAGGATGTTTTCAATGTATTATGGAGGTAAAGCCACAAGCCTCATGATTGAGCCTCTGTAATAGAATTTTAGTAACTTGCTAGTTATTGGGAAAGGTGTGTGGGGTATAGAGTCACCCTTCCTCAGACCCCAGACACTGGGAAATAAGTCAGCTCCCTGACTTCCTGCACCGTCCTTCCAGATCAAGGGCTTCCCTGCAACTTTTCTCCAACCTGCCAAGCATCTGAGTGAGACTGTTCAGGGTGTATCCTACACAAAGTAGATGGACAAGAAAGTACACAGAGACTGAAGCCCTGTCCACACACTTCATGCCAAGCTAATGGCCTTCCTGAGGCCCAGTCCACCCAGAGGAAGGGGTGACTTTATGCAAATGAAGTGCTAGCTGTGGCCCAGTCTGTCTACTGGATCAATCGTTGGTCCTTAAAAGTCGGCTTTATCAATCAGCATGCCAGTTGGTCATCTGCATCCAAGTTTGTATTCCTCCATTCTACATTCAGTTGGGTAAAGGGGCTCCAGGACTAGTGCATGTGTGCTAAGTTGCTTCAGTCATGTCTGTGACCTCATGGACTGTAGCTCCTCTGTCCATGGGATTCTCCAAGCAAAGATACTGGAGTGGGTTGCCATTTCCTCCTCCAGGGAATCTTCTCAACACCAGGGACTGAACCAGAGTCTCTTATTTCTCCTGCATTGGCAGCTAGGTTCTGTACCATTAACACCACCTGGCCAGAAGACTAACATGCTGTAGTTAGTACAGTAGTTTGTACAGTAGTTCAGATTTCTACTTTGTTCTTGTCTAGGTGGTGGTGTATAGCTTGCCTACCTTCTCTGGGATTCTGCTTTGTCATAATCTCTAAGAATCTCCAAGGTCCCCTCAAGTTCTAAAATTACATGATTTCTTGTGGCATCAAGTTTGAGAAATTTGTTCTGCCAAATTTGTTCCAACTAATCAGATGATCTTCCTGGGCTTTGAGATCATAGCCCCCACCTCTGAGTGGCTGCTGGGAGAAGCTGGAGAGCACACATTTGTCATGTTGACCACACTCTTCCACCTTCACTTCCACACCCTTCAGACCCTGGTGCATGTCCCTGAAGATGTCCTGTGGTTGCCGTGGGATCCTACCCTGCTCGACCTCCCAAAACTTCCAGTGGTACAAAACTTTTGTAGCTGGAAGATGATTTGAGTAGATTTCTGGTTCTTCAAAGACCTGCTTGATGTGGGCAGTCTGCTGCTCATCTGCACTGCTGGAAAGCGTCAACTACTCATCAGTGTTGTCCTCTAGGATGTTTGTACAACCTCAGTCTGTTATGTAAACTCCAGAATCTTCTGTCATGGGTGAGTGGCAGCTGCTTTTGTGCACTGAGTGTCTGGTAGTCTACCCATGGAGTCCACTGGATGTTGCCACGAGGGCTAGTGGAAGTCTGGGCAAGGCTACTTACTTCCAACTACTCCAATCACTCTTGGTTGAAAGGCAGCAACAACACAAGCTGTTTCCACCATTGCTGAGCTGGTAGAAGCATCAGTCATAGACAGAGACCTGGGCTGGCCTGACTATAACAACTGCCACCTTCTGTCCAGATACCTATTGATTTGGTGACTTCCCCTTGGGGTCTCTGGCTTGCTCCATCTACTGTGAAAATTCACCTCTTTCTTTGTCTTGGGTGGCAGTTGGATCTGCTGTGGGACTTATTCAATGCTGTGAGGATGGTGGAGACACCATCAGTCTCAGCACATGCATTCTTGCTTTCCAGATCCATTTCAGGCTCTGGGTCTGCCTGACTTGGCTGCATATCATGTGGAGACACTGAAGACCTCCTGCCCTGGTGCGGAAAGAGATCCTTTAAGCCTTGGCCAATCACATTATTGCTCTCCAAAAAGCATAATGAGTCATTTTAATGATGTCTGTTCTGAGTCTGTCTGCCTTCTGGCCCCTTATCTGCAAAGCAGTAAATGTGGCATTTTCTACTTTGACAATTTTTTGATGCTATTTTTCCTTTCTCTCTCTTCCCCTTATTAAAGAAGATTTGCAGCTAAGTCAGTGTCAATTGGAATTGTCAGTGGAATTGGTTTTGTTTGAAACATTAGGGAGGAAGCTAAGTCCTACACCTTCCTTTCCCTCCCTATATAGCCCCTAAGGACCTAATATTGTAGGATTCCATGAAATCATTGATCAGGAAAAAAGTCCCACATGTTAAACTTTATTCACTGTTCATTTTTTTAAATTCCAAAAACATGTACTTTGATCTAAGAATTATGTTAATAGTACAAATATAATTATGTATTCTGTCTTGCAGTTCATGGTCTACCTATGAAAACATTACTCACAGTGTTAATGATATGACAGGTGAGTTGCGAAGACGCAGAAGACAGAGCAGCTGCCTGGAAGACACCTAAAATTCCTCAACTATAAAAGGCATATTTACTTCTCAATTTCAAATTCTGTTATAAGGATGAAATTAAAAAATGGATATGACGTTGCCTGTCATACTGAAAAACATCTCCATATGTTTACTATTGGTATGGTTATTCAAGGTCAGAAAGCATATCACCAAAATGAGAGTAAATAACTCCAAAAGTATGTCCTTCCAGGAAAGCAATAAAAAAAAATGTCCTAAACTATCAGAATTAGCTTTTGATTAGGAAACTAATAAAAGATATGCAATAAGATAGGGAGTACTTATTTAAGAAAAACAGGTAACATTCTATGTTAGAATGGTGAGCTTTGTGGTGTTTTAACTTACCCTAGCCCAATCCTTTACCCACTAATTAGCTCAGTAACAGTCTTTAAAATAACAGTCCACATTCTCAGTACCAGAGGGAGCAGAACAAACCCCATTCACAAAGAACTGTCATTATTTCACCAACTAGTGCCTCCTTGGAAGATTGCTTGAAAGGCTATCTTCACCTCACTTGACTTAAAACTCACCTAGTACTAAAGCCAATACCCAAGGAACATTTGTCAAAAATAACTACAGGGAAATATTTTAGCCACTGCTGCCTGAGGCAATGGATATAAGTTCAGCAAACAACAACTCAAAGCTTGAAAAGAAAGAGTAAGGAAGGGATAACTTCACAAAGTTCCAAAATATGTCTGGGAGTATAGAAGGCCACATGCATACCCAGCTGTGCACCTGTTGAAGAGAGACCCAAGAAGGCCCTAGCTCTTGTTTCTAGCAGACTTTAAGATTCTGCACAAGCAAAGGTGAAACCTAGGACAGAGTTGTAAACTTCCAGATAGGATGTTAAAGGTATGCCTCAAAGGACAGAATTATAAACTTCCAGACAGGATGTTGAAGGGATGCCTCTGAACTCCTATCTTCCACCTGCAAATAGCATGTCTAAAAAGTGGCTGCTCCTTCAGTCTTGGTCCCAAAACGAGAGGGCAGAGAAATCTGGATCTTTCTCACATGCTGTCAAGTCCAGCACAGTCCAGCACCATCAAGCAATGCCACAGCCACAGACCCACAAGTGAAAAATAACTGTTTGGGATTTGAGCTGCTAAGCTTTGAGGTATTTAGTAATGCTCCATTATTGGTGCAAAGGCTGACTAATACAGTCTGTAATGGTTCACAAAGATGAACAGCATGAAATGCTGGGGTATCTAGAAATAATCCCTGAGAGCCCAACTAGGGCCAGTTTTCTACTGCTTCAGTGGCAAAGTATCACGAACTGAGTGGCTTAAAAAACAGAAATTGATTGTCTCACAGTTTTGGAAGCTTTGGCAAAAGCTGTAAGAATTTTTGGTTCCAGGTGTTTAGGAAAATCTCTGCCCAAATCATTAGGTAATCAATAAATGAACAGACCAGAAACATCAGTACTCATACATAATGAAGAATACAGACTTTACAGAATTCGTTCAGAAAAGCCACTAAAAAAGACCAGAAGTACAGCAAGCAACAACAACAACAAATTCTAGGGAAAGAGAATTTGATTTCCAGAATTGCCCATGTAATATTCAAAAAGTGCAGTTTTCAATAAAGTATTACAAAGGATATGAAGAAATAATGCCCAGTGATATATGAAAGCATCGATAGAAACTATACCTGAGGAAGTCCAGATGTTGGACTTACTAGACAAAGATTTTAAATCAGCTGTTTAAAATATATTCAAGGAACTAAAGGGAACAGTAGAGAAAGTACAAAAGAAACTAAAAAGAATGTATCTCTTCAAATGCAGAATATTCTGGAATTAAAAAGTACAGTAACTGAAATGAAAAATTCAACAGAGTAGCTCAGCAGCAGATTTGAACAGGGATGAAACAGCATGGCCGGTGGACCAGCATTTTCACGGGACACAAAAGGCCAGCAGCATGGAACCTTTGCAGGAAGGATTGAGCTCCAGTTCAAAAGTCAGTAATTTGAGTAATCAGCAGGCAAAAGCTTCAGCAAAATTAGTAGATCATTTAAAATCCCCTGTAGTCTTTTATTCATTCAGTTTCATAATCCCTCCCCCATAGAATTTTTAGATTAAAAAATAAACCAAAACAAACAAAACAACAACAGCATTCAAAGTCAATATTTTACCTACATACAGTGTTTTCACCTGAGACACATTTCTGGAAATGGAGGGGATTGACTCTCAAGGGGAGAATCCAGGTTTTTCTACAGTGTTCTCTTCCTTCCTGATCTGGTCACCTCTGGAGCCAGATGCCAAGGTTTGCTAAGGAAGGAGCAAGTGTTCATTAAGCACCTGTTATGTGCCAACACTGTATGTATACACATTACTCACTTAATCCTCACAACTTTATGGACTAACTCCACTTATTAGTTCCTTTTCACACTGAAAAAAAAGAAAGTCACACAGGCAGTAAATGGCAGAGCCAGAATTCAACCTCATGCTTCCAGAACTTCAAATTTATGTCCTTCCCATTCTTGTGAGGCAAATGAAATATTGATTTGGAAAATAGCACTGAATATGGCCTTCCAACTCTCGAGTTTGGGGGTAGGGAGTGGAATAATACGCTTTCTGGGGTTTCATTCTGTTACCTCTCGAAACATGATTTTTATTATCTGTTGTGCAACAGAATCACCAGAGGAGCATTTTCTTTATACACATGCCTGGAATTTACCCACTGGAAGATCTGGTTAGTAAGAGAAAAAAGTTTATTTATATTTCCTTGTAATTTTGAGAAAAGACACCAAATAAAAAGAATGAGAGAATGAAAAAAGCTCAAAGGAAAAGTATTGAATAAAAAATTTATTTCAGTTAATTGGGGCTACCTTATTAGCTCTTAAGACATAAAAAAATCTCAGTAGGGTGGTATTCTGCTTTCTTGTTTGTAATCCTTGCTATCTGGGTCTCCATCAACAGCTGTATCTAAAGAGTTCTTTTTCCTGTCCTCAATTCAATTCCGTCATTTTTTATGAATGCCTGCTTTTTGAAAGGCTACTTTTTTACAAATCACATCAAGAAGAAAAGGTTAAATTCAACAATAAATTTAACAAGCATTTATTGATTGCTTGATGTATGCAAAGCCCCATGCCAAATAATGCAGATTTTGTGAGGTGGGGAGGGCATTTCAGGACAATCAAACAAAGTGATGTCTCAGAGAATTTCTATGGATTAATACAAATATGACTGTATATATAGATGTAGATATATAGACATCTTCTGAAACAAACCAACAAGCATATTTTAAGCCTGACTGTGCACTAGACAGTATTATTTGTTACTAATTATTTGTTCATACTTGTCTAGGTAGATTATACTTTGCTAACTCCATTAGCTACAAGCCCCACCCCTCCTGGGTCGACTTTGGGCATGGTCTTAGGACTTGCTTTGGCCAATAGAATGTGCATGAACATATTATGACCGCTTGCATGGTTAGACTTGGCCTTCTGAACTCCTATCTTCCACCTGCAAATAGCATGTCTAAAAAGTGGCTGCTCCTTCAGTCTTGGTCCCAAAACGAGAGGACAGAGAAATCTAGATCTTTCTCACATGCTGTCAAGTCCAGCACAGCCCAACACCATCAAGCAATGCCACAGCCACAGACCCACAAGTGAAAAATAACTGTTTGGGATTTGAGCTGCTAAGCTTTGAGGTATTTAGTAATGCTCTGGTATTGCTGCCAATGCTGACTAATACAGTCTGTAATGGTTCACAAAGACGAACAGCATGAAATGCTGGGATATCTAGAAATAATCCCTGAGAGCCCACCTAGGGCCAGTTTTCTACTGTTGCAATAACAGTATCATGAACTGAGTGCCTTAAAAAACAGAAATTGATTGTCTCACAGCTTTGGAAGCTCAAAGTCTGAGATCAAGGTGCAAAGTTGGTCCCTGCTAAGATCTATGAGGAAGATTCTGTTGTGTGTTTCCCTCTATTTGTAGTGGTTTGCTGGCAATCTGTAATATTGTAGAGCCACCACTCTATTTCTGTCTTCATCTTCTCACGGCATTCTCCTGCACCCAAATGTTTTCATAAGCATGATTTTTTTTTTAAGGACACCAGTCATATGGGATTAAGGGTCCACCACTCTACTCCAGTATAACTTCATCTTAACTAAATACATCTGCAGTATCCCTATTTCCAAGTCTGTGATATTCTGTGGTACTGGGAATTACAGCTTCAATATCAGTCGGGGGCAGTGGGGACACAGTTCAATCCAGAACAGTGCTTTTTTATAGTTACATTGCTTGAATGAGGGGGAAGACTAAGACTAAACATCACTATGCTTACCCCCCACACACACACCTAGGGCCACTGGCCCTTATTATAATAATTCTCATTTTGAGAGGAGTGGGTTGTTCATGACATGGTATGTGATTGAGCTTTAGGCTTACAAACTTTGCAAATTTTGGAACCAGGCTTAGAATCCAGGTGTCTGGCTGGATTTTAGAACATTTTTCCTATTTGGTTATGCTTTTTCAGTGGTCAGTGATCTGAGGAGGCAGCTAGAGCAAACAGAATAAAGGAATTAACAGTTAATGCCAGGAAAGCAAGCGACAATCATACATATTAAAATCACCTACAAACTTCATTTACCATTACCAAGGCAAAATTTCAAAGGCAAAAAATTTCTGAAGAAAATAAACAGATCAGTGACAGAGGATAGCTTTAGCAATCAAAAAAGGAAGTAAATATGATTGTACAGGATTTTTAAAAATATGACAGTAAAGTTTTATAAACTTGATGAAATGAATCATTTTTTGAAATTACAAAAATTGACTCAAAAGAGGTAAACATCACAATAATTATAGATTAGGTGAAAAAGTAAAGTCTCTTCCTATGAAAGTTTACAAAGTCAGATTTATGTAAAAAGTCTACTGAAGGGTGAGTAACAGATGATGGAAATCCACCCCCCAAATATTTACCCACCCTTCTTATGAACAAAGATCAAAAACTTATGATAAATATTAGTAAAACTGGATACAGTAGAAGAATCACAACCAGGATATATTCCATGGCTACAAGCGTGGTTTAGCATTAGAAATCTACTATGTAATTCATTACATGAAGCAGCGAATGGTGAAGAAACATACTTACTAGATGCTAAAAAATTTGATAAATTAAAAAACATTTTTTCTTTTAAAAATTCTTCATAAGCTGTGAATAAAAGTAAACTTAACTAGAAACCTATCGTACAGAAATAAACAGACCCACTATCAATAAAGCTTCACATTACATATTGCAGATCTTAAACTCTCAGCAAAGAATTATTTGGGCTTTCCTGGGGGCTCAGTGGTAAAGAATCCGCCTGCAGTACAGGAAGTGCAGGTTCAATCCCTGGGTTAGGAAGATTCCCTGGAGAAGGAAATGACAACCCATTCTAGTATTCTTGCCTGGGAAATCCCACGGAAGAGGAGCCTGGCAGGCAACAATCCATGAGGTCACAAGAGTTGAATTATTTAGTATTTTATTCCTCTAGACCAACTTCGTGATCTTTTTATAGATCTTCAGTGCTTTACAAACAAAACTTTGTAAAATTCTAAGCCTTCTCCTTGAAAAGATGCCAGGGTGCCTTCTCAAATATTTTTCCGGACAAATAATGTGTGTGTTATCAAAGACTTTTTTTAAGCGGACCTTGGAATTTCTAAATTATGACATAAGTACCACTTTAATCTTCCTTTTTGAGTGTCTTGGGTCTTATCTCCCCCAATTTGATGTCATGAGACCCCTTTCCTCCTTGCTTAAAATAATGCAGATTTTTTTTGGCTGCCCTGGGTCTTCATTCTGCATGCAGGCTGTCTCTAGCTGCAGCAAGTGGGGGCTTCTCTCTAGTTGCGGAGTGAAGACTTTTCAATGCGCGGCTTCTCTTGTTCTCAATGCACGGGCTCTAGGGTGCACAGGCTTGAGCAGCTCTTGCTGCTGCTGCTGCTGCTGCTGCTGCTGCTAAGTCACTTCAGTCGTGTCCGACTCTGTGTGACCCCATAGACAGCAGCCCACCAGGTTCCCCCATCCCTGGGATTCTCCAGGCAAGAACACTGGAGTGGGTTGCCATTTCCTTCTCCAATGCAGGAAAGTGAAAAGTGAAAGTGAAGTTGCTCAGTTGTTTCCAACTCTTTGCGACCCCATAGACTGCAGCCTACCAGGCTCCTCTGTCCATGGGATTTTCCAAGCAAGAGTACTGGAGTGGGGTGCCATTGCCTTCTCCAGAGCAGCTCTTAGGTCATGCTAATATTGTAAAAAAGACCCATTGATTTCTATGTGAAAAAGACTAAATTACTGTGTTTCCCTCATTTCTTTCTCTATACAATTATTTATACAAAAGCTTTGCAAAGTTCTAAGTCTATGATCTTTTTAATCTATAATGGCAGCGAGTCCCACACCTCATGGTGAAACCTTAGAAGCAACCCATTAAAATCAGGAACGAGGTAAGGAATCCGGCTACAAGTTCCCATCATTCAACACTTAATGCAACAAGAAAAATAAGGGAAGTGCCAACACTGGAAAGGAATAAACAAGCCTGCCATAGTTTGCAGATGGCATCATGGTCAAACTAGAAAATCTCTCGGAATGTGTTAAAAAAAAAAGGCTAAAACTAATAAGGCTCTCCATTAAACTGGTCTGATAAAAGGCCAGAACAGAAAATTTGGATTGTTTTCTTATTCATAGCAATAGCCATAACCAATTAGAAAATGCAAGGGAAATATATGTTCCCTTCACAAAGGCAATAATAATTATGAAGTATTTAGAAATAAAAGTGATATATATGCAAGGCATTATTTTAAGGCTATAATACTAAAGCATATAGAAGAACCAAATAGATGGAGGGACTGGTATGTTCATGGATGAGACTGAATTTTATAAATACACTGCTGCTGCTGTTCAGTCACTCAATCATGTCTGACCCTTAGGGACCTCATGGACTGTAGCCTGTGAGGTTCCATGGGGTTCTTCATGCAAGAATAATGGAGTAAATTGCCATTTCCTTCTCGA
Source organism: Madoqua kirkii (assembly GCA_006408675.1). Lineage (NCBI taxonomy): Eukaryota > Metazoa > Chordata > Mammalia > Artiodactyla > Bovidae > Madoqua > Madoqua kirkii. The sequence continues at coordinate 975 of SJYC01011190.1, read as the reverse complement.
GGGGGTTGTAAATATGTATCACCCCATTAAATTATAAATTTTGTGCATTTCTATTAAAAATCAGAATAGAATTCCTTACTAAATTTGACAAACTGATTCTAAAGTTCATCTGCAAGAATAGCCATGACAACTTTCAAAAAGAACAAGGAGGGCTGTGGAAGGAAGTTTCTAAAGTGACCTCCAGTGACCCCTGCTTCCTAGTATTCATGCCACACGTAACCCCTTCTGCTTAAGCAGACTAGTCCTAATGCCTCACTTCTAATAAATATAACGTAGCAAAAGTGATGACATTACTTCTGAGATGAGGTTTTAAAAGACTGTGACTATGTATTGGGCACACTGTCTTGCTCCCTCAATTGATCTAGAGCCAGGAAGCTGCGATGATATGCGCTGCCTTTTGGGGCAAGGGTTCATGGAGCAAGAAACTGATGCTTCTGGCCAATGGCCGGTGAAGACATAAGGCCTGACACTCCATGTGAGTGAGCTCGGAAGTGGACTCTCCCAGCTGAGCCTTGAGATAAACACGACCACAGCGGCCGCTTTGGTGGCAGTCTTGTGAGGGGTCCTAACCCAGAGGCTCCCAGCTCAGACACACCTAGATTTCTCACCCATACAAATGGAGAAATAATAAGTGTTCATTGTTTTGAATAATTTTTATACAATAATCAATAATTAACATGCCCATAAATATTCAACTTAACCACAACTGCCTCAATCTCATTCAACGTCCATTAAAACTTAAAACAGAGAACAGATGGTCACGGGGCTCTGCCATTTCAAGGTTTCCTGAGAGGCTGCTCGGAAGTCCTACTCTTATTCCCATGTTGAGGAGTTCTGTGTGGAGCAGCAGGTGCATTCATGGAGAAAGCGGCCTGAAGGCTGGCTTACCCACCTGGGGCAATCTTTAACTCCCGATGTTCACAACCGCTCAACTACAGTCCTCAGCAACCTGATTTTGTGGCCAAATAATAGCTG
>SJYC01011189.1:0-16378 GCA_006408675.1 Madoqua kirkii | reverse complement strand
TCATTTTTTAGAAATTACAAAAATTGACTCAAAAGAGGTAAACATCACAATAATTATAGATTAGGTGAAAAAGTAAAGTCTCTTCCTATGAAAGTTTACAAAGTCAGATTTATGTAAAAAGTCTACTGAAGGGTGAGTAACAGATGATGGAAATCCACCCCCCAAATATTTACCCACCCTTCTTATGAACAAAGATCAAAAACTTATGATAAATATTAGTAAAACTGGATACAGTAGAAGAATCACAACCAGGATATATTCCATGGCTACAAGCGTGGTTTAGCATTAGAAATCTACTATGTAATTCATTACATGAAGCAGCGAATGGTGAAGAAACATACTTACTAGATGCTAAAAAATTTGATAAATTAAAAAACATTTTTTCTTTTAAAAATTCTTCATAAGCTGTGAATAAAAGTAAACTTAACTAGAAACCTATCGTACAGAAATAAACAGACCCACTATCAATAAAGCTTCACATTACATATTGCAGATCTTAAACTCTCAGCAAAGAATTATTTGGGCTTTCCTGGGGGCTCAGTGGTAAAGAATCCGCCTGCAGTACAGGAAGTGCAGGTTCAATCCCTGGGTTAGGAAGATTCCCTGGAGAAGGAAATGACAACCCATTCTAGTATTCTTGCCTGGGAAATCCCACGGAAGAGGAGCCTGGCAGGCAACAATCCATGAGGTCACAAGAGTTGAATTATTTAGTATTTTATTCCTCTAGACCAACTTCGTGATCTTTTTATAGATCTTCAGTGCTTTACAAACAAAACTTTGTAAAATTCTAAGCCTTCTCCTGAAAAGATGCCAGGGTGCCTTCTCAAATATTTTTCCGGACAAATAATGTGTGTGTTATCAAAGACTTTTTTTAAGCGGACCTTGGAATTTCTAAATTATGACATAAGTACCACTTTAATCTTCCTTTTTGAGTGTCTTGGGTCTTATCTCCCCCAATTTGATGTCATGAGACCCCTTTCCTCCTTGCTTAAAATAATGCAGATTTTTTTTGGCTGCCCTGGGTCTTCATTGCTGCATGCAGGCTGTCTCTAGCTGCAGCAAGTGGGGGCTTCTCTCTAGTTGCGGAGTGAAGACTTTTCAATGCGCGGCTTCTCTTGTTCTCAATGCACGGGCTCTAGGGTGCACAGGCTTGAGCAGCTCTTGCTGCTGCTGCTGCTGCTGCTGCTGCTGCTAAGTCACTTCAGTCGTGTCCGACTCTGTGTGACCCCATAGACAGCAGCCCACCAGGTTCCCCCATCCCTGGGATTCTCCAGGCAAGAACACTGGAGTGGGTTGCCATTTCCTTCTCCAATGCAGGAAAGTGAAAAGTGAAAGTGAAGTTGCTCAGTTGTTTCCAACTCTTTGCGACCCCATAGACTGCAGCCTACCAGGCTCCTCTGTCCATGGGATTTTCCAAGCAAGAGTACTGGAGTGGGGTGCCATTGCCTTCTCCAGAGCAGCTCTTAGGTCATGCTAATATTGTAAAAAAGACCCATTGATTTCTATGTGAAAAAGACTAAATTACTGTGTTTCCCTCATTTCTTTCTCTATACAATTATTTATACAAAAGCTTTGCAAAGTTCTAAGTCTATGATCTTTTTAATCTATAATGGCAGCGAGTCCCACACCTCATGGTGAAACCTTAGAAGCAACCCATTAAAATCAGGAACGAGGTAAGGAATCCGGCTACAAGTTCCCATCATTCAACACTTAATGCAACAAGAAAAATAAGGGAAGTGCCATCACTGGAAAGGAATAAACAAGCCTGCCATAGTTTGCAGATGGCATCATGGTCAAACTAGAAAATCTCTCGGAATGTGTTAAAAAAAAAAGGCTAAAACTAATAAGGCTCTCCATTAAATTGGTCTGATAAAAGGCCAGAACAGAAAATTTGGATTGTTTTCTTATTCATAGCAATAGCCATAACCAATTAGAAAATGCAAGGGAAATATATGTTCCCTTCACAAAGGCAATAATAATTATGAAGTATTTAGAAATAAAAGTGATATATATGCAAGGCATTATTTTAAGGCTATAATACTAAAGCATATAGAAGAACCAAATAGATGGAGGGACTGGTATGTTCATGGATGAGACTGAATTTTATAAATACACTGCTGCTGCTGTTCAGTCACTCAATCATGTCTGACCCTTAGGGACCTCATGGACTGTAGCCTGTGAGGTTCCATGGGGTTCTTCATGCAAGAATAATGGAGTAAATTGCCATTTCCTTCTCGAGGGGGTTGTAAATATGTATCACCCCATTAAATTATAAATTTTGTGCATTTCTATTAAAAATCAGAATAGAATTCCTTACTAAATTTGACAAACTGATTCTAAAGTTCATCTGCAAGAATAGCCATGACAACTTTCAAAAAGAACAAGGAGGGCTGTGGAAGGAAGTTTCTAAAGTGACCTCAGTGACCCCTGCTTCCTAGTATTCATGCCACACGTAACCCCTTCTGCTTAAGCAGACTAGTCCCAATGCCTCACTTCTAATAAATATAACGTAGCAAAAGTGATGACATTACTTCTGAGATGAGGTTTTAAAAGACTGTGACTATGTATTGGGCACACTGTCTTGCTCCCTCAATTGATCTAGAGCCAGGAAGCTGCGATGATATGCGCTGCCTTTTGGGGCAAGGGTTCATGGAGCAAGAAACTGATGCTTCTGGCCAATGGCCGGTGAAGACATAAGGCCTGACACTCCATGTGAGTGAGCTCGGAAGTGGACTCTCCCAGCTGAGCCTTGAGATAAACACGACCACAGCGGCCGCTTTGGTGGCAGTCTTGTGAGGGGTCCTAACCCAGAGGCTCCCAGCTCAGACACACCTAGATTTCTCACCCATACAAATGGAGAAATAATAAGTGTTCATTGTTTTGAATAATTTTTATACAATAATCAATAATTAACATGCCCATAAATATTCAACTTAACCACAACTGCCTCAATCTCATTCAACGTCCATTAAAACTTAAAACAGAGAACAGATGGTCACGGGGCTCTGCCATTTCAAGGTTTCCTGAGAGGCTGCTCGGAAGTCCTACTCTTATTCCCATGTTGAGGAGTTCTGTGTGGAGCAGCAGGTGCATTCATGGAGAAAGCGGCCTGAAGGCTGGCTTACCCACCTGGGGCAATCTTTAACTCCCGATGTTCACAACCGCTCAACTACAGTCCTCAGCAACCTGATTTTGTGGCCAAATAATAGCTGCTCCATCTCTTAAGGGGGCTCATATTACTCAACCATGCAAGACTAAAGAATAAAATTACTTCCATTTACAACTTTAAAAGGAAAACTAACGTGCACGGAATCATGAGTATACCAGTCTCCATGAACCACCCTTTCTCTCTGGGTAAGTTTCTTGGGCAGCAGTGGAAGATGAATAAAGTCGGGAAGTTGGTTAAAGGAATCAAATTAAACATTAATCATTTTAATTATGATTGCTACATACAAATTCCTCAATCTCATTCAACGTCCATTAAAACTTAAAACAGAGAACAGATGGTCACGGGGCTCTGCCATTTCAAGGTTTCCTGAGAGGCTGCTCGGAAGTCCTACTCTTATTCCCATGTTGAGGAGTTCTGTGTGGAGCAGCAGGTGCATTCATGGAGAAAGCGGCCTGAAGGCTGGCTTACCCACCTGGGGCAATCTTTAACTCCCGATGTTCACAACCGCTCAACTACAGTCCTCAGCAACCTGATTTTGTGGCCAAATAATAGCTGCTCCATCTCCTAAGGGGGCTCATATTACTCAACCATGCAAGACTAAAGAATAAAATTACTTCCATTTACAACTTTAAAAGGAAAACTAACGTGCACGGAATCATGAGTATACCAGTCTCCATGAACCACCCTTTCTCTCTGGGTAAGTTTCTTGGGCAGCAGTGGAAGATGAATAAAGTCGGGAAGTTGGTTAAAGGAATCAAATTAAACATTAATCATTTTAATTATTGATTGCTACATACAAATCACCCAAACCAAGCAACTTAAAACAACCACTTTGAAACTCTGAAGTGCTTCAGAACCTAAAGTGCTTATGATGGAACCTGGCAGCTCTCAACAAACAAGGGCTATAACAGTCATCCGTTATCTCACCAGGGTTTAGGTACGAGCCAGGCTGCACTGAGTCTTGGACGGAACATGGGCCTTGATATCAGATAAATCAAGGTCCACATTCCTGCGCTGTCATTTATCATCTGTACTTCCTACTCGGACTGCAGGAAAGGGAGCAGCACTTTGCTTCTGTCAGAAGTACTTGAGAAAGTTAGTAGATGGATAGAAGAAGTATTTGAGACCATCTCTTGAATTCGTTGGAGAAGGCAATGGCACCCCACTCCAGTACTCTTGCTTGGAAAATCCCATGGACAGAGGAGCCTGGTAGGCTGGAGTCCATGGGGTCACAAAGAGTCGGATACGACTGAGCAACTTCCTTTTGACTTTTCACTTTCATGCATTGGAGAAGGAAATGGCAACCCACTCCAGCATTCTTGCCTAGAGAATCCCAGGGATGGGTGAGCCTGGTGGGCTGCCATCTATGGGGTCGCACAGAGTTGGACACAACTGAAGCAACTTAGCAGCAGCAGCAGCAGCAGCTTGAATTCGTACGTGCTCAGTCATGTCTGATTCTGCAACCCGCTAGGCTCCTTCGCCCATGGAATTTCCCAGGCAAGAATACTGGAGTGGGTTGCCATTTCCTTCTTCAGGGGATCTTCCCGACCCAGGGACTGAACCCATCTCTGGCATCTCCTGCATTGGCGGGTGAATTCTTTACCACTAGCACTGCCTGGGAAGCCCTGGATACCATCCAGATACAACAAATAGTAAATGAACCTTAGAGATGCAATTCACAGTCTTGTGTAACTTATTGCACCATGATTACCAAACTTGCTAAGAGACTATAACTCAACTATTCCAACCCCTAAAAAGAAAGGAAAATTATGCAACATAATAAAGTTGCTAATTTTCACTAAAATGGCAATCAAATCACAATATAAAACTGTATCCAATTAACATGTGATCCAAGTCAAATGTTTCAATAATAAAAAATAAATTAAAAGTAAAACTAGATAATGGGCTGCTACAAGAAAAGAAAGCAAAGAAAGAAATCATCTAAAGAAATCCAAGGATGATAAACAAAAATACACCTTCACAAAACTGAATGGTGAAAAAATTTTAGAACCAGGAGTGACACACTCAAACATTTGCCCGGAAGGAAGTGTAAATAGATGACGCTTCCAGGGGCAGATAAAGCCAGGTTTGAGAGTCATGTAATTCCTTCAGGTCTTCACCATTTCTGTTCTTGCCGGCTCCTTGGTAAACCATCCAGCTGTGCCATGGTCCACGTGCCGTGGCCTGTGAGATGCCCCAAGCTTCCTGCCACCAGCTGTCAGGGCTCCTGGCAAACATAAAAAGTGATAGACAGGACTGTGGGAACAGAGGCTGACTTGTTCTGCCTTGGAGTTTATAGAGAGTGGTCTGAATGCTTGTGTTATAGTCGTTTCATTATTTTGAGGACAGTGTAAATCCAGATCTGTGTATTTATTTTAGGGTTTGTGTGTTGTAATAATTCTATTACTTAAAACGGATCTTTTGGTTGATCAGTGAACACAGAATAACACCATAGAGAGACATGAATGTGCAAGAGATTTACTATGCTCACAGGTCCTAGAAGAGATAAACCCAGCACTATGTGCAGGGGGCCACACAGGAGGAGTGCCAGGGGAGGGGGCTCACCCAAGCAGGTGGGGAGCCAAGAGAGAGTGAGGCTCGGTGGACAAGTGTCTATACTGGGGGTTAAGCTGAAGTACATAAGTAAAAGGTGTGAGTGAATTTCACTGGGATGATTGAAAGCCACTAGGTCACAGTCAGGGAGGGCAAGAAGGGGAACATGTGGCAGGGGCCAGTCTTATCTCCTGGTCACCTGGGCAGGGTGCTCCCAGTCTATTTATGGGAATCTTCAGGCATTGGTAAAACATGAAGTTTTAAAATTTTACAATATGGTTTGGTGCCTTTAAAAAATTATTTTGCAATAAAACCTTTTGGTAGCAATGAAATGACAGAAAGGAAAATGCTAATTATTTTTTAAGGCAAATTGATGATAAATGTTTACTACAGGGGCCATAGTGATATCACTGACCACATGAAAACAAGAAGATACATATCTCTTGGAAAAGCATCAGTATCTACTACAAGAGCTAGAGATTATTTTAAGATTGTGTCTAATTTGCCATCACCAACTGCAGAAGGTGCATTTACCTATCATTCTGTGAAGTATAACTTTTCTTTTAATTAATTTATTTATTTTTAATTTTAAAATATAAATTTATTTATTTTAATTGGAGGTTAATTATTTTACAATATTTTAGATCAAATGATCAGTCTTCTAAGTTCTTACTTTCTAAACTAACTCTGCTTTAACTGAAGTTTTTTTGAAATGCAGAGACAAAGTTATGGTTGTTAGTATATAGGCAGGCCCCATTTATCAAAGAAAAATCTTTATGTATTTTACATTAACATCATCAAATGATTCTAATTGAAAATCAGCTAGACTGATTTCAATAATGGTTTGACTCCTTTTTTAAAACACAGAATCATAGTAAAGCTTTTGGAACTTCATTCTGGCAAAGACAAACATTTGCCATTATATTAAATGCTATTATAGAATCAAGTAATAAGTTAAACACTTATGATAAAATGGTTTGAGGGGGATGTGTGTGTTTGTGTGTGTGTGTGTTGGTAATCTGAATTTCAGTGGAGCACAGTGTTGTAATAAGAGCTATGTTCTTATTAAATTAAAAAACTTATGGGGAGAATTCTATCTCTAGAATTAGTTTTTTGCACACATAATTCATAATTATAGTCAAGTTTTCAATATTTACAAAACGACATAGGAGCTGCAGTTGACAACATATATAAATATAAGTAAATATAGAATAGTACAGAAAATTAAGTTATTGTTAAATACAAAAAAAAAAAAGAAAAAAAAGCCCTTTTGGGATTTCCCTGGTGGTCCAGTAGCTAAAACTCCATGGTCCCAATAGGGCCCAGGGTCGATCCCCGGTCAGGGAACTAGATCTTATATAACACAGCTAAAGATTCCACATGCCATGAAAATCAAAGGCCCTGTGTGCCACAACTAAGACATAATATAGTCAAGTTAACTAATTAATTTAAAGAAAAATCTTTAATTTGGCAGAATCTATTGTCTCGATTTTCTGTTGTTAATCAGATCTTATAAAACTGGGGCCCATAAGGAATAATTTTGTAAATTAAAGTATCTTAAAATTGTATTAAATTCTTTTTTAATTTGGATGCATTTTAAGCATAAAATAATTTAAAATCTGCAATTAAAGTGTCACTAACTATAATACCAAAATAAGTCAAGTTTTAAAGATTTTAGCAAATTACAATCATTGAAAACAAAGCTTATAAACAGAAACACTGGCATTTATTCCTATAAATGTTACAGGACCTTTAAAATTTAAATGCGAATTTTAAATTGATATTTTCTAATTGTGCTTTGAAATGTCTCTACTTATAAGAATTTCCTTTTTAAAAAAAATTTTAATGGGGCCTAGTCTCACAGTCCAAAATCACTGCACATGGTGACTGCAGCCATGAAATTAAAAGACACATACTCCTTGGAAGAAAAGCTATGACCAACCTAGAAACCTGCATATTAAAAAGCAGAGACATTACTTTGCCAACAAAAGTCTGTCTAGTCAAAGCTATGGTTTTTCCAGTGGTCATGTATGGATGTGAGAGTTGTACTATAAAGAAAGCTGAGCACCAAAGAATTGATGCTTTTGAACTGTGGTGTTGGAGAAGACTCAAGAGTCCCTTGGACTGCAAGGAGATCCAACCAGTCCATCCTAAAGGAAATCAGTCCTGAATATTCATTGGAAGGACTGATGTTGAAGCTGAAACTCCAATACTTTGGCTACCTGATGTGAAGAGCTGACTCATTGGAAAAGACCCTGATACTGGGAAAGATTGAAGGTGGGAGGAGAAGGGGACAACAGAGGATGAGATGGTTGGATGGCATCACCGACTCAATAGACATGAGTTCGAGTAAGCTCCAGGAGTTGGTGATGGACAGGGAAGCCTGGCCCGCTGTAGTCCACGGGGTCACAGTTGGACACAACTGAGCAACTAAACTGAACTGAGTCCCAGAGGCTAAAGCAGATACTGGCAACTGCAAGTTGGGCTGGGAAGGCTGGTGGATGCCACCATTTGGGAACTGGGGGTTGGAGGGATTGGAGAGGTGGTTGAGAGTGTAGGTGAGGTTGTGGTAGTGAGGCAACTGCAAGAAGGTTGATGTGGGGTGCTCCCCGGACTCCTCCTCTCACCTCTGACCTCTTTCTTTTCAATTATGTTAAAAATACATGTAATGTAATGTTTACCATCTTAGCCATTTTTAAGTGAATAGTTCAGTAGTATGTCTATTCACATTGTTTTACAAGGAAATCTCAGATCTTTTTTATCTAGCAAAACTGAGATTCTATACCCATAAACAACAATTGCCCTCTTTCTCCCTACCCCAAGCCCCTAGCAAACTGTCTCTATGAATTTGACTCCTCTAATACCTCAAATAAGTGGAACCCTATTTGTCTTTTTGTGACTGGCTTATTTCACTGAGCACAGTATCTTCAAGGTTCATCCATTGTTGCAGCATGTGTCAGAATTCCTTCTGTTTTAAAGTTGAAAAATACTCATTGTGTGTGTACAGCACATTTTATTTATTCATTAATCTGTCAGTGCACATTTGAGTTTCTTCTGCCTTTTGGCTATTGTAAATGATACTGCTATGAACATGGGTATACAAATATATCTGAGTCACTGCTTTCAACTCCTTTGCGTGTATACCCAGAAGTAAAATTGCTGGATCTCGTGGCAGTCCTATTTTTAATTTTTTAAGGAACCTCTGTACTGTTTTCAACAATGGCTTCATCGTCTTTTATCCCACCAATAGTGCACATGCTTGTGTGCAAATTTCTCCATATCACCATCAACATTTGTGATTTTCTGTGTTTTGTTGTGGTAATAGTTTGTTTTTGGAAAGTAGCCATCCCAGTGGGTGTGAGGTGATATTTCACTGCAGGTTTTATTTGCATTTCCCTAAGAGATTGGAGGCCAGAGGAGAAGGGGACGACAGAGGACAAGATGGCTAGATGGCATCAGACTCGATGGATGTGAATCAGTGAATCTGGGAGTTGGTGATGGACACGGAGGCCTGGCGTGCTGCGATTCATGGGGTCACAAAGAGTCGGACACAACTGAGCAACTGAACTGAACTGAACTGAATGATAAGTGATGTTGACCATCTTTTTAAAAATTTTTTTAATTTATTTTTTATTTTACTTTACAATACTGTATTGGTTTTGCCATACATCAACATGAATCCACCATGGGTGCACATGATTTCCCAATCCTGAACATCCCCCCACCTCCCTCCCCACAACATCTCCCCAGGTCATCCCAGTGCACCAGCCTCAAGTATCCTGCATCCTGCATCAAACCTAGACTGGCAATACATTTCTTACATGATAGTATTCATGTTTCAATGCCATTCTCCCAAATCATCCCACCCTCTCCCTCTCCCACAGAGTCCAAAAGTCTGTTCTATACATCTGTGTCTCTTTTGCTGTCTCAAAAGTCTACAAGCAATAAATGCTGGAGAGGGTGTGGAGAAAAAGGAACCCTCTTACACTGTTGGTGGGAATGCAAACTAGTACAGCCACTATGGAGAACAGTGTGGAGATTCCTTAAAAAACTGGACATTGAACTGCTTTATGACCCGGCATACACACCAAGGAAACCAGAATTGAAAGAGACACATGTATCCCAGTGTTCATCACAGCACTGTTTATAATAGCCAGGACATGGAAGCAACCTAGATGTCCATCAGCAGACAAATGGATAAGAAAGCTGTGGTATATATACACAATGGAGTATTATTCAGCCATTAAAAAGAATACATTTGAATCAGTTCTAATGAGGTGGATGAAACTGAAGCCGATTATACACAGTGAAGTAAGCCAGAAAGAAAAACACCAACACAGTATACTAACACATATATATGGAATTTAGAAAGATGGTAATGATAACCCTGTATGCGAGACAGCAAAAGAGACACAGATGTACAGAACAGACTTTTGGACCATCTTTTTATAAGTCTGTTTGTATTATCCAAAATAAATACTCTGCTAATGTTATTTTTTAATATTAAAGAAAACCTATAAGGGAATTTTAAATTTTGATCTACTTTATGCTCTTATATATTCAAGTTTTTAAAAAGATTTTTAGTTTTGAAAAATAGTTTTGGATAAAACTCTTCTGCAGGTCTGCCAATACAATGAAACCAATTTTTTGGTTAAGTAAGCATTTTAAAAATAATTTAATTCTGATAATTTTAGTGTCTCCCTTCACTTTCAGAAGTGTCCCAGTGGGCTGGTATATTACACGGTCACCTTGGCTTTACATGACATGTCTGGACACCCCGTGCTGCCACCACAGGCCTCCAAGGTTTATGGGCTTGTCCTTACTCCTCCCTAGACTCAACTTAGATGAGTTCTCAGAAATGGAATCACCCTTTCATTTACAAAGGAGGTTTCTTCCTTGGAGTCAGCTGAGTCCTTGGAGGTGGAGTCTTCCAGTGTCCAGAGAGGACTGGAGAAACTTCAGGGTAAGGACTAACCAAAGAAAGAGTCCCAGGATGTTCTAAAATAGCTAAACCAATGCTGATAATGGAGAAGGCAATGGCACCCCACTCCAGTGCTCTTGCCTGGAAAATCCCACGGACAGAGGAGCATGGTGGGCTACAGTCCATGCGGTCGCTAAGAGTCAGAGACGACTGAGCGACTTCACTTTCACTTTTCACTTTCATGCATCGGAGAAGGAAATGGCAACCCACTCCAGTGTTCTTGCCTGGAGAATCCCAGGGATGGCAGAGCCTGGTGGGCTGCCATCTATGGGGTTGCACAGAGTCGAACACGACTGAAGCGACTTTGTAGTATTAGTAGTAATGCTGATAAAGGGGAGAAGGGAGTTTTCACTCAAGAAATTGATTCTCTTTGAAGGATCTGAGAAATGTGCACAGTTTAAAAAAAAAAGAGGGGGAGACCACCTGTAAAGCCCACATAGCAGGAAAAATCAAGGTCATAAAGAAGACTTTGGATATGTAAGAAAATAGCAGCAGTTACATGGATTCAGCACCTACCACAGCATGTGCCAAGCACTTGCTGGGCACATTACATACATTCAATACATCTATGAGATGGCTGTTCTCCATTTTGCCCTTGAAATCCTGAAATTCACTCTTTAAACCAGAGGGCTCTTCACTGCTGCACCATCAGTTCTTCCCCAGTAGAGGGGGATGGAGAGCGACAGGGAAACAAAGGAAAGACAAGGTGAAGACAGGCAAGAAAATCATGTTGATATATGGCAAAACCAATACAATATTGTAAAGTAATTAACCTCCAATTAAAACAAATAAGTTAAAAAAAAGAAAATCAAGACTACAACTTAGCAAAATGATTTGATTAGATGAACCATCATGAACAAAGACCTTAGTAAAACATGAAAAATCTAGTGTTCAAAACAAATAGGTTCTGAAGGCTCTTGAGAGCAATGGTCAGCTAGAGCCTTTATTCATCCAATCAAAAACAAGCATGCCCTCTCTTAGGTAATGAATGTGAAGATAGCCAAAGCTCAGAATTAATTACAGAGAGGCTACAATACCAGTCATCCTCTGGAAGTCTGCCATGAAGTGGAATGTAGAAATAGCACCGGTAATCAGATCCACGGTTTGCTGGGGATGATGCAACACATTATTTCCCCCAAATTAAAGCACTCTGTTCATGTCCAGAGCTTGAAAACTCATTTCTCAGTAAAGGTCAAGAAAAGCAAACACTCCTTGAATTTAATTATTAAGCCAGCTGTCAGTCACTGGCAGTGAGAGAGACAGGAAGACATTTCCAGGCAGGAAATTGGCTGAAATTAGCAAGACAGGGTCCCTGCATCTTTAATCAGAAGCTCCTCTTTCAGAAACATTTATCACTGAGAGAATGATGTCAAGTTGACACCTATTTTATTCCCTTATAGCTCTCATTCTTTGAAGTAGCAAATCTAGCAAACAAGACCTTAGTTCACGAAGAGGATGGATTTCAGTAGGGCTGATAATGGTATTAATCTGTCAATGATTGTCCACATCCTAAAGTAGTGCCTATTAGCAAGACAGGGTCCCTGCATCTTTAATCAGAAGCTCCTCTTTCAGAAACATTTATCACTGAGAGAATGATGTCAAGTTGACACCTATTTTATTCCCTTATAGCTCTCATTCTTTGAAGTAGCAAATCTAGCAAACAAGACCTTAGTTCACGAAGAGGATGGATTTCAGTAGGGCTGATAATGGTATTAATCTGTCAATGATTGTCCACATCCTAAAGTAGTGCCCTGAAGCAAGATCAAAGCTTGAGATAAAAATCTGACTTTATGGCTTTGTTTTTTTTTTTTGTAAGATTAGGTGTGAGAGAGTTGGTTCAGGCATCAGGTGAACCAATTCAATCCCTAAACCAATCCACTACTACCTCGAGGCCGCTTCAGAAGGTAAAAAGGACCCTAGGCTGGAAGGGAGAACTTGAACTATGTATAGTGAATGATCAAAAGGCCTAAATCATCTGCCATCCCCTCCAAAAACTACCCTTGATACTAGTTTTTCATTTGTAACTTCAGAGGATTCACTTAACATCTCTAATCCTTAACTTACCAATTGTAAAATGGGAATAGCATACTCCGAAAGAGAAGTAGTAGTAATGGGCCGAGGTGGTGGTGGTTATCATGGGGGGCTTTGATGTTATTCCTTCTGCTTCTCTGTTTTCTCTGATTTTTTGGAAATAAAATCTTAAGCATATTGTAAATTTAAATATTATTTGATCTTTACACACTGATATTACTAATATTTCCTTAGTGTTAAGTGACTGCCTCCCTACTGATGAATGTTCTATATTTTTTGATGGCTCTTCACACACAGGGTCATAACAGAGGAAACAAGCTCATCGTTGTCTCAAATTATAGTCAACATTCTTCCCCAGTCTACATTGCTTCTCAATAAATTCTTAAGCTTTTTCCAGCAATAAAATTAAATGATAATGATACCTTTACTACTCTCAACCAGTACATATTCTCCAGTCATTACGGTGAAACAGAAACGCTTTCTAGGGTTAGTGTCTGGCAGGGAGTTAATGAGCCCTACAGAAAAGTTCAGGAATATTAGCTAACCTCTCATCAATTCAAGAAACTGCTTTACAGAAAGGGCATGATTAGTCACATTTTCAATAGCTTTTAATTTTTTTTCCAGCATAATGATGGCCAGAGAAGAAATTACGTTTTTAAGTTAGATCGAATTACAGACAAGACTTAGCAACTGAACAACTAGATAAAAATGATAAGGTTTTTCTCTTTTCCTTAAGAAAGAAAACAAAGATTCAAATACACACTGAACATCAAAGAAGGTTTTAAGCTTAGTATCTCTTCTACACATATCAACACATGGTATAATAACACATGACTTATTAATATGAATAAGTATCTCTTATACACATAATACATGTAAAATAATATGTTTTATTAATATGCATAAAAGCCTATTGTTTCCACTTGGAAGTATTTAAATTTTTAATATTATGAGTGTTGTTAATGGTTATAATAGAAATGTTCATAAGGTTTCTTGTGTTGTGAATCTTTCTCTCAGCTGATATGGATTTGGATTCTCAGTCACTAAGTCATATTCAACTCTTTGCAACCCTATGGACTGCAACACTCCAGGCTTCAGCTTCACCATCTCCTGGAGTTTGCTCAGACTCATGTCCATTGAGTCTGTGATGCCACTCAACCATCTCTTCCTCTGTTGATCCTTTTTTCTTTTGCCCACAAACATTCCCAGCAGTGTTTCCCTGATCAGCTCTTCAAATCAGGTGGCCAAAGAATTGGAGCTTCAGCATGAGTCCTTCCAGTGAATTCTGTTGGCTATAGTGCGAGTCACTTTCTGTTCTAGATTATTCATCTCAAAATCACAAGATCTAAATTCAATTCACTGGAAAAAACACTTAGTGAAAATCAGCTATGTATACAGCAAGGGCTAAGAAATGCATAAGAAAAAGAGAACATAGTTCTCACCCTCAAAAAAACTGGAGCCACATGACTGTCCTTCCCTGCTGGGACAGGGCCTTCAGTTAGAAATAATGAAACCGCGATGAGTTCTGAATGGCCCTGATAATATGCTTCCTCTTCCTCTCCTTCAGGACACCACAAAAGACTCAGCTGCCCACAGACAAAGCCTAACTGGAAGCTGCAATTAGAGCTAATTATTTTCCATCAGATCCATCTCATCATGCCCCACAGCCCTGTTTGCTTCAGTCAGGTCTAAGATCACTTCTCAACTAGTATCTTATATTAATCTCACCTGCTAAGTCACTTCAGTCGTGTTCGACTCTGTGCGACCTCAAGACAGCAGTCCAAAAGGCTCCCCTGTCCCTGGGATTCTCCAGGCAAGAACACTGGAGTGGGTTGCCATTTCCTTCTCCAATACATGAAAGTGAAAAGTGAAAGTGAAGTCGCTCAGTCATGTCTCACCCTCAGTGACCCCATGGACTGTAGCCTTCCAGGCTCCTCTGTCCATAGGATTTTCCAGGCAAGAGTACTGGAGTGGGGTGCCATTGCCTTCTCCTAGTATCATATTAATACCTATGTGTTCAACATATATGCAAATTTCAGTTTCTCACTCCTTCCCAACTCCAAAACTTACTCTCTATAATTCACAGTCTGTCACCTCCCAGATGCTCTAACTGTTCACTTCTCTGAATATCCCCACGATCTGGCCCTCCATGATCTGGCTCTGCCCTCTGCTAAAGGGAGAAGTCTCTTACCCCTCCTGGCCTCCTACTCCCCACAGCCTTGCTCATTCTACCTTAAGCACTTTGGTTTTCTTGATGGTTCTGGAGCAACCAAAGCTCCTTCTTGCCTGTGGCTTTTGTACTTGTTAACTCTGTTGGGAACACTCTTCCCCTAGTGATCGCTACCTTGCTTCACTCATTTCTTGACTCAAGTATCATTCCTCAAGGACACCTTCTTCTACCAATGATCTAAATGGTTTCACTTATACATATATGCACGGAAACAATGCAAATATGGCAAAAATGTTAATTAATGTTAAATTTACATGGTGAGTACCCATATGGTCATTATACTATTATTTTAACTTTTCTGTGTTTTGGGTTTTTTTTTTGAAAACTTTCTTTAAAATCTTAGAATAAAGGTAAATAAAACATGGGGGTGGTTTCTTAAATTACAAAATAAAGTGACACATAGCTATCCTAGTTAATCTGAAGACAAAAGAATTCTGTTGAAAATATTATTTCAAGCTGACCTCATCCTTTAAACTTTTTGATCTTCTGTTTTACAGTGCATATAATATATTATCACTTTATTATCTTTCCATGAGTCTTAGTTCCAGGAAACACTGCAGCCAGAGCCATAGGGAGCTCAGCTATAGGAAACTTCTTGATCATATTACATAGACTTCAAATTTCCAAGGGGTCAAATAAGTCGTTGAAGACAAAGAAACACAGTCTAGAGAGCGCTCTGCAATTTTGCTTGGTACGGCTATAATTTTAACTTCTGAGGCTTAAGTGAGAACTCCTCCCCAAAACACTCCCAGTCTTGATTGAAACCCCCTAACAAATTCTTGCTAATTGATTACTCTGCTTACTTTCTGCTCTACAAACCCACAAGCAGCTTATTCTACCTGCCTTAGTAGCAGTTCAAAAGTTGACCAAGAAATATGAGAAATTTTAAGCATAGAAGTAGTCTCCAAGTATTTTTGATTGTATGTTGCACCAACAAGAAATTTTGAGCATGTATATTTTTAAAATCAAGTATCCACATAAATAATTGACATAAAGTATTTATATGCACCACTATATTAATATAATTTTATATGCACTACAAATACAAAAAATACAAAAAATGAAACATTTTAAAGGATGAGATCAACTTGAAATAATTCATATTTTTAACAGAATTCTTCTGTCTTCAGATTGACTAGGATAGAGCTATGCATCAATTTCTTTTGTAATGTAAAATATCACCCTCATGTTTTATTTTCATTTATCCTGTTCTAAGATTTTTTTAATTTATTTATTTTAATTGGAGACTAATTGCCTTACAATATTGTAGTGTATGGCAAAAGCCACTACAATATTCTCTTCTAAGATTTTTAAAGAAAGTTTTTCAAAACACAGAAAAGTTAAAATGATATATGTACAATGAACATCTGGATACTTATCACCTAAATTCAGTATTAATTGACAGTTTTGCCAT
>SJYC01011187.1:0-91853 GCA_006408675.1 Madoqua kirkii | reverse complement strand
GGGGTTGCAAAGAGTCGAACATGACTGAGTGACTGAAGTGAACTGAACTGTGAGGGCCCTAGAGGAATCTGTTCTATGATCTCAAAAGAGCACTGTCGAGATTCAAACATCCCCAGGCTTGAACCTGCGGTGTTCCCAGCCTTTTGCCCTCTGTCCCTGCTCAGGTGAGACACTGCTGAGTCACTCGTGAGTCTGAGTTTCAGGCAGTGGGATGTACATTTCAGCACAGGCGTCCTGATTCACAACTATAGGAAATTGGGGGATTTCCCTCTCTGGCTCCCAGGCAACTCGTAAGCTGGTAGTGTTGTTTAGTCACTCAGTCGTGTCCCACTCTTTCGCGACCCAATGGACTGTAGCCCACCAGCCTCCTCTGCCCACAGGATTTCCCAGGCAAGAATTCTGGAGTGGGTTGCCATTTCCTCCTCCAGGAGATCTTCCCTACCCACAGATCGAATGCACATCTCCTGCATTGCAGGGCCACCAGGGAAGCCCTTAGCTGGTGAGGTGGGGTCTTTTTCATGACCCTGAAGCTTTAGCCCCTGCGGCATGAAACACACAACAGTAAAGCCATGTGACGCAAATCCTGCTCTCTTCTTGGCAGGGCAGAGGGCATGGCAACTGGAACATTTCCCAGTGGCTCAGTACAGGGGAGAGTGTTCCTGGAAGCAGTGACAGCAAATAAGCTCCGAGACGAGCCTGAGCCTCCGTGGGGACTGCAAGCTAAACAGCCCGATTCTCTGCTCTGTCAGAGGAACTCGGACCCCAGCCAGCCTCTGGAAGGCAGTTCTGGAGCCCATCAGGTCTGCCCCCAAGTCCTTTCAGTGCCCTGGTTTATCTCTGGCTCCATCAAGGGTTTCAAGGGACTACGGCTACAAGGAGCCTAACACATTGTCTGAACCCCAGCCTAAATTGTAATGCATTTTGGCGTTGCCTCTTCCTCTGCCCCCTCTCCCTCCATAGACTGCACCCCAGAATGCCATCCAAATCCTAGAAGCATTGAGATTGCTGCAGCAGAAACAAATCCATAAATGAATCTCACGTTCCAGCCTAGACAATGACATAGACTTTGGCTTGAGACTTTAGGAGAATTCCCAGGAAAGTGTTCACGATTATTTGTTTCTGATTCTTTTCATCTGTGGACCAAGCTGAGCCCTGGTAAGTGTTCTCAGAGAAGCAGCTTTCTTTATTCCAAACTTGGGACTGTATGAGAGGAGCTGGAGAAGAAAAAACAAGACTCAGTAACTCCCTTGGAAGTACAAGAGTCCACTTCCAACTCCCCTGGCAAAGCAAGCTTTAGACCTGCAGACAAAAGAACCAAAAATAGCAAGTTACAAGCACCTTGAACATGAATGTTCATAGTCTCCGTTTCAAATATGCTGATGTGCTGGGATAGAGCAGTGTTGTGATTCTAACTCCACGGTCAGCACCAAACAGATCCTGTGCTTATCCGCGGCTGTGAAAGAGATCCTGGATATGAAAGCTCTCTGAAATTCACAAGTGAGTGGGAGGGCTTCTTACTGCCATTATCTACTTTTTGTTTCCTCCTGTAAATCATTCTCTCTAGCCTCAGTCCGGTCCCTGGGGGCAGCAAGGCACAGGCCAGACAGAAACTCTGGTAAGCCAGGAGCTCCCAGCACAGAGCCAGGCGCAGGGTAAACTCCAGGAGCACAAGGCAATGTGTTGACTTCAGAAAAATGAGTTGTCTGGGGATACAGGATCTTTTCGGGGCAGTGTGGTGAGAAACTGGATTTTTTTGTTGTTGTTCAACGAGACTGATTGACTGAATGTGTTTTGTCTTGTCTCCCTCCTCAGGTCATTCCAGTAAAAAGACAATGAAGGAATTTAAAAAAAAAAAAAGGGTATTAACCCACAAGGTTAAGAGAGGACAAAAGCACAAGCAGGGAGATAAGACGGGATGAGAGATTTCAACAGAAAATATTAGGAGATGAAATATTATTTCAACAAAAACAAGGAGTGGGGAGGTCTGATATTTTGATGATAAAGGTTTCAGTACTTTTTGATTTTAAAGCAGACAGACATAAAATTTAAGAAATGTTTTAATGTGAGGACTTCTTTTAAAAGAAAGGAAAAAGGGCCCCAGGGAGTCAGGAGAGACCTGGATGTCAAATCTTTCTTTGGTTCTTGGTGACAGCAGAGCTTGTCCCTTTTGCTGTCTGAGCCCAAGCCCCTTCCTCTGAAGGAATTGAACAAATCCCATAGTTGCCTGACGTCCTCAGAAAAACCTGTACTTTGTAATTAGTCCAAACTTGTCTCTAATTTCCCTTCTTGAAATTTCTAGCTGTGTGAACTGGCTGAGCCTCGGTTTACTCAGCTCATGCACAAGGATACTGCCCATGTCTCAGAACTGGCAAGGGATCTGGTCCCAGGGATCTGGCACCAGGCATTGGCTTAGTTAAAACCCAGAGGGTTCAGAAATGAGTTTGGTTTGGTTTTGGTTTAGTTGCTAAGTTGTGTCCGACTCTTTGCAACTTCATGAACTGTAGCCTGCCAGGCTCCTCTATCCGTGGGATTTTCCAAGCAAAAACACTGGAGTGGGTTGCCATTTCCTCCTCCAGGGGATCTTCCTGACCCAGGGATCGAACCTGGGTCTCCTGCATTGCAGGCAGATTCTTTACCGGCTGAGCTATGACAGAAATGAGTTACAGTGTATTTATTCTTGGGGCAGAGAGAGCAGTGAAGCACCTCATTTCTGCTGATTGGACTACAGGCAAGGTCCAAGTGTGGATATCAGAGCTAGTGAATAATTCCTTTGGGGAGATGTCGTTAACTAAAGGGCAGACAAGGGAGGGCATAAATGAGACGTTCTTTGACCAAGTACATGCCCCACCTCCACCCCTCCATCCCTCTACCCCTCCTCTGTGGGAATCTCTTAGCAGAGTCCACATACCCAGCCTCAAACTAGATTAGCCTCCTATTCAATCACTTATGGTTCTGCAGAAAAGGTAAAGATGGTGTCCACAGGGATTTCCACTCTCTTGAGTGTCTCTGGACTTGCACACTGACTTCCACACTATGGACTTCCTTCCACACTAACTTTTTTTACATCACTTGAAACTTTAGCTGTATAGCACCAGAAAGGTCATCCGATCTGGAGGCTCTCCCTGGGCGCTTACAGCCTGAACCACATCTCAGTTCCCACAGCCTGAATCCCAATTTGTCTGACCTAAGCTGAGGCCTACAAGGTGACTAAACAAGATAGAGGGTTAACCCAATCCAGGAAGAAAGAGAAGATATACATAGAAACATAGGAGTTCAGCATTAATCTCATGTTCCTCCTGACCACGAGAACCTGAAAGTCAGGATCAAAAAAGGATCCAGACCCAGGCCTGTCTTTTCTAAGACAGACCCGAACCAGAGCCCTGGGTCCATCCCACGTGAGACACAAGCATCATTTCTCCATTCATCCTTCAGTAAATATTTGTTCAGTGGCTCCTATTCGCCAGACAAAATCCCCACCATCAGGAAACTCACTGCCTCCTATTGTCTTCCTCTACTCCTACTGAAGCCCTCTGTTTAAACTTTCACTTATATATCCTCCTACTATTGTGCCCCCACCCCCCAGCTTTTGCCCTCACCCTAATCTCTCCTAAGGCCCTTTGTGAGCTCTAATTGGTTTACTTTCCTCGTTGAAAACATTCTGTAAGACTTAGAGGAGGAACTTATAGTTGCCAGGGGGAAGGAATAGTTAGGAAGTTTGGGATGGACATGTACAGGCTGCTATGTTTAAAACAGATAATCAGGGTGGGGTAATAAAAACAAAACAAAACAAAACAAAACAAAACAAAACAGATAATCAACTAGGACCCACTGTACAGCCCAAGAAACTCTGCTCAATGTTATGTGGCATCCTGGATGGGAAGGGAGTTTTCGGGGAGAATGGAAACACGTGCATGTATGATGTGAGTCCCTTTGCTGTGCACCTGAAACTCTCACAAGATTGCTAATCGGCCATACTCCAATATAAAATTAGAAGTGTTAAAAAATTTCTGTGAGTCTCAGTGTTTATTGAGTCAAGAACGTTGATTCACTCATCCAACAAATGTTGACTGTGTATCTCCTGTGGGTCAAGCTCTGTTCTAGGTGCTGGGGATACATCAGTGAGCAGGAGAGAGAAAATCTTCTGTTCTCCTAGTGCTTATATTCCAGTGGTGGAGACAGACAGTAACCAAGATAAACAAATACAGTAAGAAAAGTCAGTTGGTGATAAGTTCTAGAAACAAAAAGGACTTCCCTTGTGGCTCAGCTGGTAAAGAATCCGCCTGCAGTGCACGAGACCAGGGTGTGATCCCTGGGTGGGGAAGATCCCCTGGAGAAGGGAACGGCTACCCACTCCAGTACTCTGGCCTAGAGAATTCCATGGACTGTATAGTCCATGGAGTCGCAAAGAGTTGGACACGACTGAGGGACTTTCACTTTCACACTTTCAGGAAGAAGAGGGGGTGAGGGAGAAGTAGAATTTTAGATAGATTTACCAGAGAGAAGATGATGATCTGAGTAAAGATCTGAGGCTGGGGATAGCAGAGGGAAGATGGTTCCAGAAAGAGGGGCTGGCAAGTGCAAAGGCCCTGGGGTGAGAGCGCTCTTGCCCAATAAAGGAGGAGCAGAGAGGTCGGAAGAAGCCTGGTGGCTGGCAGAGAGTGAGGAGAGAACAGAGGCTGTTGGGCTATGAGACTGAGACCTGATAGCTGCAGCTGTCACTCTGAGGGGTGGGGGAGGCGCGAGGGGCTTTTGAGTAGAAGGGTGGCAAGGGCTGACTTGCCTTGCAGGATCAGTCTGGCTGCTGTGTTTCAGGCGGAGAGAAAGGAGAAAGGGGCCAAGCAGACAGATGAGTTGAAAGGCTCCTTGCTGGCCCTCATCTGTTTGTCCAGTCGCATCTCTTACTATTCCACTGCTGCCCTAATCGACGCTTCTTCCCTGAACACACTTTGCAGCTGCTGACATATCACCCTTGATGAAGCAGCCTCTGCTTGAAATAATCGTCACAACCGGAATAATCGCTGCAGCTTATCCAGCATCCGTAATTCCGTTCGATTTAAGTGTTATCTAATTTCACTTACAGACATGGTTTCGTTTAATGTTTCTATTTTGTCCCTGTTTCTTGGGAAAGCTGAGGGTTTTTTACAAGTTGTTGCCAATGGCAAGGTCCTCAGACCCAATCATAACATATAGAACCATCGATGCCTCTTTGTTCTCAAGTGAACCCTTTGATTTCTTTGTGGGTCTCCAGACTGTGTGACCCTCTGAGCAATGCCTCACAGGAATGATGCACAAAGGGAGAGGAAGATGTTTAAGATTACCCTTGAAGATCAACATCAATTATCTGCATAGAAGAATCAAAGCAAAAGACATTTTAGGCAAAGAAAATCGCACTGCAAAGCACCACACAGAATGGTCAGGAAGTTGCAGTTTGCTGGCACGTAGCATTTATAGGGAGGCATTA
The DNA here is from genome assembly GCA_006408675.1 of Madoqua kirkii. NCBI lineage: Eukaryota > Metazoa > Chordata > Mammalia > Artiodactyla > Bovidae > Madoqua > Madoqua kirkii. The sequence continues at coordinate 86,392 of SJYC01011187.1, read as the reverse complement.
AGCAGGAAGCTACGACCAACCCAGACAGCATATTAAAAAGCAGAGACATTACTTTACCAAGAAAGGTCCATCTAGTCAAAGCTATTGTCTTTCCAGTAGTCATGTATGGATGCGAGAGTTGGATTATAAGGAAAGCTGACACCAAAGAATTGATGCTTTTAAACTGTGGTGTTGGAGAAGACTCTTGAGAGTCCCTTGGACAGCAAGGAGATCCAACCAGTCCATCCTAAAGGACATCAGTCCTGGGTGTTCATTGGAAGGACTGATGCTGAAGCTGAAACTCCAATACTTTGGCCACCTGGTGCAAAGAACCAGCTCATTTGAAAAGACCTTGACGCTGAGAAAGATTGAAGGCAGGAGGAGAAGGGGATGACAGAGACTGAGATGGTTGGATGGTGTAACCGATGCGATGGACGTGAGCTTCAGTAAGCTCCGGGAGTTGGTGATGGACAAAGAGGCCTGGCGTGCTGCAGGCCATGGGGTTGCAAAGAGTCAGACACGACTGCACGACTGAACCTGACTGATTAGGCAGGAAACAGAAGTGGAAGGCCTTGAAGGTTATAGCAACCAGCTGGACTTCCTCTTGTTTACAGTGAGGGACCATCAAATGCTTTAGATCAGCAAAAATATTGTTTAATTTCTAGCAAGGTGGGAATGTTGAGAACTGTGGCGACCTGGAGAGCGTGATTTCCTTTTGAAGGAAACAGCTCTAGTCTGGTTGGTAGTTGCTATACAGAAAGGCAGGCCCAGTTTTGCCCCCTGGGAAATCCAGATGTGTACAATCTTCCAACATTTTATATGTTTGCAACAAGTTTTTAAAAAGTCTTAATTGCATATAAGCCACCCCACAGGAGCTGCCTTTTGGGGACTACTGCCTGGAGTGTGAATAGGCGCCGCTGTGTTCTCAGAGCTTGCCACAGGGCCTGGCAGTCAGTCAGTGTTCAAACACATTTGCTAAGTGCATGCACATGGGTTATTTATTAGGATTCCCATTTTACACGTAGGAAACTGAGGCTCGTGGAGGGTAATAGATGATGTGGGAAAGGGCCACAGTCATGTTCAAGTTCAAATCTCTGAACTTGGAAATCAGCAGAATGTCTTGTAAGAGAGATGGCTTAAGAGTAGAAGAGTACACACAGCTCTTTATCAGACCCCTCCACCAGCCCCCAGCCCCTACCCAGGTCATGGGGACAGCCCCATGTCCTACACACACCTCCACCTGCTTTTAACCCCCCTGGAGAACTCCCCATCCCACTCTTGGGGACTGTTTTCCCTTCTTTTGTTCAGACTTAGGAATCGGAGATGCGGCAGCCCACTCCCCACCTGTCCCTCCTCAGCCCACTGACATCTGTAAAACATTGAGTTGCTAGCAGTAACAGTCTCTTTGGGGCCTTTCAGATCCAAATAAGGACCCATCAGATCTTGCTGGCCAGGAGTGTGGCCAACTAAATCCCTAGGGGTACCACATAGCCTCAAGGCTTTTCCTGCTCTCGTTCACTATTTACAAACATTTATCAGCAGAGCTGGGCAGAGCTGCTGCATACATAGAAATGAAAGAAGGTGGGAGGACAAGAGAGCCAGGGAAGGGGAATTTGGGGAAATAGAATATCAGTGTTGGAGGCTTCTAAAATCAGGGTCAGGATTTCTGCTAAAACGTGCTCAGTGGACATAAAATTAATCCTTCCTTCCTTCCCTTCTTTCTTCCTCTCTTCCTCCCTTCATCAAATCAGACTGAAGGTTGGTTAGTCAGTCAAGGGACATTTATTGATCGGTTCAGTTCAGTTCAGTTGCTCAGTCATGTCCGACTCTTTGCGACCCCATGAACTGCAGCACGCCAGGCCTCCCAGTCCATCACCATCTCCCAGAGTTCACCCAAACTCATGTCCATCAAGTCGGTGATGCCATCCAGCCATCTCATCCTCTGTCGTCCCTTTTTCCTTCTGCCCCCAATCCCTCCCAGCATCAGAGTCTTTTTTAACGAGTCAGCTCTTCGCATGAGGTGGCCAAAGTATTGGAGTTTCAGCTTTAGCATCAGTCCTTCCAAAGAAGACCCAGGATTGATCTCCTTTAGAATGGACTGGTTGGATCTCCTTGCAGTCCAAGGGACTCTCAAGAGTCTTCTCCAACACCACAGTTCAAGAACATCAATTCTTCAGCACTCAGCTTTCTTCACAGTCCAACTTTCACATCCATTCCTGACCACTGGAAAAACCATAGCCTCAGTGTTCAACAAATTCCCATAATTGTCAGGTAATCATTTGAATGATGCCCATGACCTAAGTGTGTCACACTTTATTTACTTTTAATTCATTAAGAAAGGATAATGTGAGAAGGAAACACTAGCATGTTTTACCAACTATTACAGTTGGCAGGGGAAAGTTGCTGTTGTTCCCTATACAATTCTTAGATAATCCACCAGTTTCTGGACTCCTTCCAGGATCTCGGATCTGAAAGCACAGTCGTGGCTCAGTGCTCTGCTTTCCCTACCAGAACCCCCTTCTGCTGCCTCGGTCGCCAGTCAGTTCATCTTGCACACATTCATTTTCCTTCAATGGATTAATTTGCAAGTCCACCGGGGGAATTTTTCTTAAATTTAATTTTTAGAAGAGTCTGTCTTCTCTGAGCTCGTTCAGCTGGGGTACATGGTGAATAGGAAGCTGGCCAGGCCTGACCTGTCTGACCTCGTGCCCTTTCCATTAGGTCATGGAAAGGAACTCAAGCTGCCAAATGTTAAATCTCATCCACGGGCCCAGAGTGATCTCCTGACCATCTGTCTGTCCTGGGGCCGTGAAGAAGGCACGAGGGGCTCTGCCCTTGACCCTGAATGACTTGAACCCGGGGGCTGGATTTGGGGCTTTTGAGGGGCCTGGGAACCTCTCTCCAAGGGCGTGAGTGACTGGAGGCCCCGAGAGAGTTTCGGAGTTTCGGAGCAGGCCCGGCCGCCTCCCAGGTGCTCTTCTGCTGGTGGCAAGTGCCAGCTTGCCTTCGGCTCCCGCCCAGCCCAGGAAACCAGAGGTATTTCCAGCTCAGGCCCAGACCCGTCCCAGCGGCCTGGATTCCAGGGCCGAGGCAGGGCGCTACTCAGTGCCCAGGGACCATTTCTCTCTGGGGTTTGTCACAGAGGAATTTCCATTCCAGCCGTGCAGGGCGGTGGGCAGCTGGGTGGCCACGGGGCTTCTCCCTCAAGCTACAGAGGGCTGGGGTCGACAGCAGGGCTCGCAGGAAGGAGAGCGCCAGACATTCCATCCCCGAGGCTGTTCCATCCCCATATCCAAGGCAAATAGAGGAGCTGGGAAGGCTGGACTGTCTGCCTGCCCCAGGGCCCAACCCTGAGTCCTGCCTCGGATCACTGAAAGGAGGACCTTCCCACAGGAGAGGGGTAAAGAGGCTGGGTCTGGGCAGGTGTGGAGAGCCCAGATCCCACGGCCCGGAGGGGAACACGCCCCAGCTCGATGAGCTCTCGGTAGGCGTCTCTGGGGGTAGGAAGCCCAGCCTCTGATATGACCTGGACTGTGTTTGCATGTGTGCATGCGCATGCCTGTGAGTGCATATGTGTGTATGTGTGTGTAAGCAACAGATAATCGTTTAGTGAACCCATGCACTTTTTGCTTATTTGGAATTCAGATTTGATTGCATGTCCTCTACTTATCAGGCAATTCCAGTAGAGAGGGCAGGGTTTGGGAGGACTAGACTGAGGCTGACAGTCCACAGCCCTGGGTCTCCGATTTCAGGGAGGCAAGGGCCAGCGTCTGGACACACATCCCTGCCTTGACCTGCTCCCCACCCCAAAGCGAAAGAACTCCTTGAGCTCTGCCTTTCCCACCGAGCTGGGGCCCCTGGAACTTCAGACTGCAGTTCCGAAACTCCAGGGCCTTTCATGTCGACTGGTATGCAGCATCCTGGAGTCGCTTTGAAGATGAAAAGCTCTTGGGAGAAATGCTCAGTTGTTGTAATTAACATAATTAAAAGCAATTTTGCTCACAGCCCTGTAGGAAATTGGGGGACTTTGCTTCTCATAAGAAATACCTACCCCACTCTCCCAGGAGATGGCCAGCCTCTTCTAATCCAGTGTTAGGGCCGATGTCCCTGCCAGCCCCAGTCCCTGCTCCCACCTAACTTGACTTCATTGTTGTTTTGTTGCTAAGTTGTGTCAGCCTCTTTGTGACCCTATAGGCTGTAGCCCACCAGGCTCCTCTGTCCATGGAATTTTCCAGGCAAGAACACTGAGGTGCAACACAACGTCATTGGAGGTTGCTATCTCCTCCTCCAGGGAATCTTCCTAACCCAGGAATTGAAACAGCGTCTCCTACATTGGCAGGTGGGTTCTTTACCACTGAGCCACCAAGGAAGCCCCAACCTGACTTAGACTCATCTTTTTACCTGTTCAGATGATTTTTCACTACAAGACACCCAACTGTCCCCACACAGTGGTCAGCCTCTCTGGGGAGATGTCTGTGCCTTTTTGATGATCTGTAAAGCCTGGAGCTAGCTACTCAGAGAAGGAGTGCCAGCTGCTGCCGTCTCTCCTCCCAGCCCAAAAGCCCTGACCACTGGGAGCAAACTCTCCTTTGATTCTAGGAATTAGGTTCTTACTGTGTGTGTGACCACACAGGAGGTGTGTAAGCATTTCCTTCTGAAGGTAACTAGTCATACAGTGGTAACCAGGGCAGCTAGAGGTCATGCCCAGAGTCTGTTCTCTTAATTATTTATTTCTAGAAGTGCACCCTTCTGCTTTCCCCAAGGAGGTGATCTTGCACAGGAAGAACCAGAGCATTTCATTCTCTAAAGGCGTAGCATGGAGGAGAGCATCACAAATTCAGCATTACGAATTGGGTTGTGCCAAATGAAGGTTTGTGATAAACCGAGGAAGGATGTCTGCCTTGCTCTGAATTCCCAGGGCTCTTAGCAGCTAGCTCTGGGTTTGCTGATATACCTACCATATGATTTTTACCTGGCCTGTTGTATGATTGTAAAGACTTACAGAAATGTTTTCTGCTGTTACTGTTGACAGCACAACCCTCTGCCCAAACTGGCTGAAGCTTCAAGAATTCAGACAGTTGACTCTGATGATGGCAAATTAGTGAGAGGTTATAAAATTCCCCTGTCGCCTCAAACCTGACTTCAGGAGTTTTGTATTTTCCTACCCCAGGCTCTCTTAGGAGATCATAAGAAAGAAAACTAGAATCCTAGACCCCAGAAGAATCAGGTGTCAGTGCCTGGTCTTTACAGCCTGTTCCTCTCCCATACATGTACATACAGACAGACAGACATGTACACACAGAGACACATGTACACACAGAGAGAGACTCACACACATATACACACTCACCTGGGAGCCGCAGAGTCAACTCCTCCCTAGCCTTCCTGTTTCATTCAGTTTAACAGGGACTTGTGCTTAGACGGCACACAGTGCTCAGGAACAGTGGCGGCTCACCCTGAGCTTTGCAGATCTAGTCTCTTTGAGATTCAGCGTCACAGCAGCATGTCAGATGAGTAAAGGGAGCCTGACAGAGGCTCAGTGACAGACAGCTGTGACAAGGCCCCTGCAATGACCTTCACCATCAGGCAGTGGCGACCTGGGGCCCGGAGCCCCTCAGAGGGAATAGCTTGAGGCTGATGCTGAAGCCTCCTTCCAACCCAGCCACCTTGGCTTATGGGCATGCCGAGGGAAATGACTATGCTCTTGTCAAGTGAAGAATCTGGACCCTAAAGAGCCCCACTGGGAGCTAGTTGCATGCCCTAAAGAGCCCCACTGGGAGCTAGTTGCATGCCCGAGAATGAGTATAAACAATTGAGGGGAGCGGTGGGGAGGGCACAGGGAAGGCGGAGGAGAAAGCCTGCTCTTGTCTCCTGGAGCACAGCCAGGCTTCAGCAGCGACCGCTACTGAATGTAACCAGGAGAGTCTCTTGGGCTGGGTCAGCATCACTGAGAGACTTGGCCATAACCAGGGGGCAGACTGGGCTTCTTGTTCATCTGCTCATGGAGAAACTTGCTCTCTTAGTCCGTCTGGGCTGCTATAACAGAATACCACACACTGGCCGCTATAAAAAACAGACATTTATTTCTTATGGTTATGGAACCTGGGAAGTCCAGGAAGATTTGGTGTCTCCTGAAGACTCACTTCTAAGTTCTTAGAAGGCCATCTTCTTGCTGTGTCCTCCCACGGTGGAAGAGGTGAGGTTGCTCTCTGAAGTTCCCTTTAAAATGGGAACAATGGCAGCAATCCCATTCATGAAGGCTCTACTATAAGGATCAAACCACTTTCCAGGGGCCCCAGTGCCTGCTAACATCACTGGGGGTTAGGATTTCAATGTGTGAATGTAGCCCTGTGGCTTCCCTGGTGGCTCAGCTGCTAAAGAATCTGCCTGCAATGTGGGAGACCTGGGTTCCATCCCTGGGTTGGGAAGATCCCCTGGAGAAAGGACCGGGTACCCACTCTAGTATTCTGGCCTGGAGAATTCCATGGACTGTATGGTCCATGGGGTCCCAAAGAGTTGTGCACAACTGAGCAACTCTCACTTTCACTTTAGGTACAGGAGTGGGGGGTAGGGGATGGGGACACAAGCATTCAGTCCATTGTACTCACTGACTACGCTAAAGTCCTTGACTGTGTGCATCACAACAAACTGTGGGAGACTGTTAAAGAGATGGGAGTACCAGACCACCTGACCTGCCTCCTGAAAAACCTGCATGCAGGCCAAGAAGCAACAGTTACAACTGGAAATGGAACAACAGACTGGATCTAGATTGGGAAAGGAGTAAGTCAAGGCTGTATATTGGCACCTTATTTATTTAACTTATATGCAGAGTGCATCGTGCGAAATGCCAGACTGGATGAAGCAGAAGCGGGAATCAAGATTGCAGGGAGAAATATCAGTAACCTCAGATAGGCAGATGACACCACCCTTATGGCAGAAAGTGAAGAGGAACTAAAGAGTCTCTTGATGAAAGTTAAAAAGGAGAATGAAAAGGCTGGCTTAAAACTCAACATTAAATAAAGCTAAGATCAAGGCACCTGGTCTCAAGGCAAATAGATGGAGAAACAATGGAAACAGTGAGATGCTTTATTTTGGGGGGGGCTCCAAAATCACTGCAGATGGTGACTGCAGCCATGAAATTAAAAATGCTTGCTCCTTGGAAGAAAGCTATGACCAACCTAGACAGCATATTAAAAATCAAAGACATTACTTTGCCAACAAAGGTCCATCTAGTCAAGGCTATGGTTTTTCCACTAGTCATGTATGGATGTGAGAGTTGGATTATAAAGAAAGCTGAGTGCTGAAGAATTGATGTTTTTGAAGTGTACTGTTGGAGGAGACTCTTGAGAGTCCCTTGGACTGCAAGGAGATCAAACTAGTCAATCTTAAAGGAAATCAGTCCTGAATATCCATTGAAAGGACAAATGCTGAAGCTGAAGCTCCAGTACTTTGGCCACCTGATGAGAAGAACTGACTCATTTAGAAAAGACCCTGATGCTAGGAAAGATTGAAGGTGAGAGAAGAAGGGGATGAAAGAGGATGAGATGGTTGGATGGCATCACTGACTCAAACATGAGTTTGAGTACACTCTGGGAGTTGGTGATGGACAGGGAGGCCTGGCGTGCTGCAGTCTATTGGGTCGCAAAGAGTCAGACATGACTGAGCGGCTGAACTGAAATGACTCAGCATCATCGGATACCTACTTGAAAGGAGACTCAGTCCCTTTAGTTAAAAGACAGAATCACAGGGACAACTCTGAAGAACAATTATTCCTCAGATTAACATGTACCCTTTGTAGAAAATAAACCTTAACTATCTTTTCTAAAAGAAAAGGCTAGTATTTTCTTCATCTTTGAATAGGGCTACAAAAGTCTCTAACTTTCTTCTCTTTTAATGAGTCTTTGTGGTCCTTTTGCTTTCAGAAGAACGAACACCAATTCCTGGGAGAATGTTTTCTGTGGATCCTATCTGACAATGCTCAACACTTACCCATGTTGCCCTCATCCCCTTGCCTTCTCCCAAATACAGTCATCCACCCCAGTCATCAAAGGGACTGAAGTTACAGTCACTTTAGGATTAGAGGACACAATGATCGAAGCATGCATCTGACTCAAAAAATTCCCCTGTCCAGGCAGAGCTGGAGCAGCTCTAAGTTTGCAGAATGGGAGCAGTCCCCCACTATACTTGGTATTAACTTACAAGCAGCTTTGCGATCTGCCTTTGTGGAATTTTCAATGCAAGAATTTATGGTAAACTCATGAAGGACATCTATAGTCGCAAACCTTACTTCTTAATTTTTTTAGTTCTAGCCAGAATAAATGTGCAGAGAGGAAAACAAGAACAAATAGAAAGCACAAGATGCTAGAAAATCTTCTTCATGAGAAATGTATGGTAGTTAAATATGGGAAAGGCTGACATTCGTGAGGCTTCACCATGTGAAGAAAAGCTGCCCCTCAAATGAAAGGCAAATCATTGCCCGAGGAAAAAGACTAAGATCACTAAGTCCCACACCAGATGTAATAGACTCCGCCGCTAAGCCTGTGATGGGAGGACCACACTGGGGACTGATTTGCTAACAGTGAAAAGCGGGACAGCATAACAGCTGCTGTTGGTTTGGGCTAATAGACAATCATAAATTCAATTTAACTCAAGATGGTAATTCTTAACTTCGTTGTTTTTTTTTTTTAAATAGGACCATAGTCTATATCCTGAGGATTTTTCCCCACTTCTTTCTTTCTAAAGAAAAACATTCTCAAATTGTCCTGTAGGTTAATTACTGGTGCTCGGCAGAGTTGTGAATTTCACAGGCAAAATGGCACATAAAAGATGAGCGAGAAAAAAAATGCATCACATTTAAGTCAGGCCACTGCCGGCTGGATTAATCACTCCTCTGTTCTCTCAGTGCATGGCTCATACTTTCATTCAAGAATCTATCATGTTGTGATGTCACAGAGAATCACCGGCTTCTAAGCCTTCACCTTCCCTCTGGACTCCGAGCTCCCTGAGGCCAAGGCCTTTGTTTCATTCTTTCTCATCAACTCCCTGGGCCCAGTGTGCCCAGTGTGCAGGAGGGCGTAATCAATGATTACTCAACAAATAAATACCCTCCAGGTCCTACGCTAGCCCTAGTGGCATATATGAAGTGTAACCTCATTTTGTTCTTACTAGGTTTCTGAGATCCGAATCCTGACACAGCTGAGTCCAGTATCCTCGGGCTTAACCCATTTGCAAACCTACCTTTCCTGAGAGGGATTGATCAGTAAGTGGGAGACAATACCAGCTTTCCTGTTCCCCAGATGGATGCCCCTTCTCCATCACTTGCTGGTTCTTCCTCATCTACCGCCACCCTGAAATTTATAAGGCCCCAGGGCTCAGTTCTTAGGCTGTATTTACACAACTGGATCTCACTGGGTCTCATTTCCTTGCTGACCACTCCCGTTTGGGTATCCTGGCATCCTGGACTACCACCCCCTACCCCTACCCCAAGCCCCACTTGTGCACGTATCAACTTCCTGGACTCTCCACTTGGACATCTAATAGAAACCTCAAGCTTAACGTGTGACTTGAATGATCTTGACATTTATTTTATTGTCTACTGAGGTCATAGACGTTGTTTATGATTTTAAGTTTACATACTGCTCCAGCATTATGTTAACACCCTACGAGCTTCAAAAAAACAAATATGTTTATAGTAGGATTATCAGTCACTAAAATGATGGGAAAGGAAACTTTACAGTTGTGAGAATGCAAAAAAAAAAAAAAAAGTTCTCATCAAGGCAGTATTGACCCAGACAGTCATTTAGTATCTGTCAGCATGGATACAGGGATCTCTGAGCCACAGGAGCAAGCAGAGGGAGAGCAGAAACAGCCAAACAGTGATGGGGAGCAGGGTCCATTAGCTTGCACCGTAAGATTCCTTCATGTTGTATCCACACCCTGCAAGGACCTAGCATGGATGGCATGGATTTCATAGACTGAATTCACTACAGTCTCAACTCAGGAGAGACGACCAGGAGAGACTAGAAGTACTAGCTTCGAGAAATGTTGACAAGTGAGAGGAAGCATTTTGGAGGTGGGCAGCATCAAGACTGAACTAACGGGACTTCCCCGGTGATCCAGTGGTTAAGAATCTATCGGCCAATGTGGGGGCCCTGGGTTCGATCCCTGGTCCGGGAAGATCCCACATGTTGCAGAGGGACTAAGCCTGTGAGCCACAACGACTGAAGCCCCCCACCCAGAGCCCATGCTGTGCAACCAGAAAGGCCTCCACAATGAGAAGCCTGCACACACAGCAGAGAGCAGCCCCGGCTCGCCACAACTAAGAGAGCCTGCACGCAGCACCAGAGACCCAGGGCAGCCAAAAACAAATTAATGAAATGTTGGAAAAAGAGCACTAACTGCTTCAGGAAGGCGTCGGAAAGGAAGATTTAACATCCTCACCGCCCATACAGACATCATTGTGATTTCTCTAAAGTTTGCATCTCATCACATAACCCCCTTGCTTGAAATCCTTTAACAGCCCCTCACCTCTGCATGTAATTGGGCCTCGACTCCCCAGCAAGTGGGTTAGAAGACTGACTTCTCATCTGCCCATCTCTCCAACCCCTCCCCTCCCACGCATTCACCTCAGCACTGTGAACCACGAGCAGTTCTCCAAACACATCTTTCCCACCCTGTTCATGCTGTCCCCTCTCCCTGGAACGTCCTTTCTCAGGAAACTCTGACTCAGTGCATCCTCTGTGCAACTTCCCATGACTTTCCTCTCTCCTCACGGCAGGATGAACTTCTTTGTCTTTCGGGTTCTTAAAACCCTTTGCACAAGGGCAGGGCAACCCACTCCAGTACTCTTGCTTTGAGAATCCCATGCACAGAGGAGCGTGGCAGGCTACAGTCCATGGGGTCACAAAGAGTCGGACACCACTGAGTGACTAACAAAATCCTTTGTGCATCCTTCTCATCCAGCTTTTAGCCCATGGCTAACTGCTTTGTCTCCCCAACTAGATGGTGAGGTCTTCAAGGGGAAAGTCTGAGATCTGAGTTTTTTAAATCTTCAGTGCCTAATGCTGTAACAGGAACATGGTAACTGCTTAGAAAATGTTTGATTAATATTTGCCAGAAAATGTGAAAAACAAAAGTGTAGTTGTACCAACGTTCCACTAGAGGGAGGGATTAAAACTTTATCCCCTCGAAGGATGCGAGCTCGGTCTGTACAACTCTTTGCAACCCCCCGGACATATTACTGCCTTCCAGGCTCCTCTGTGCATGGAATTTTCAAGGCAGGAATACTGGAGTGGGTTGCCATTTTCTACTCAAGGGATCTTCTTGACCCAGGGATTGAACCCACATCTCTTGCGTCTCCTGCATTGGCATGCGGGTTCTTTACTGCTGAGCCACCTGGGAGGTCCCTCCATCCCCTCTAGAGGAGCATTTTCCCTTGTTCTCAATAAATGAATGTAATCTGATAAAACATTTCCGTTTTAGGCTAGGTCTAATATAAATCAACCTCCGATAAGCTTGAGGAAGCATATTTAAAGGTCATTCTGTGCCAGGCTCTGGGTTTGATAATGGGTAGTTCTTATGGGTCAGACACGACTGAGCGACTTCACTTTGACTTTTCACTTTCATGCATTGGAGAAGGAAATGGCCACCCACTCCAGTCTTCTTGCCTGGAGAATCCCAGGGACGGGGGAGCCTGGTGGGCTGCCATCTATGGCGTCGCACAGAGTCGGACACGACTGAAGTGACTTAGCAGCAGCATCAGTTCTTATGGGTACAGATGAATAGAAAGGGTAGACACTATATACAGTAGTATTTTACATTTTCAAGTTATGTGGAGTGCATTGAAATATATCTCAAAGCTTTCTCTTTTTTCAGACATAATCTCGTTTTCTTAAATATGCTCCACCTAGAGAGCTCTTTGCTCTGACACAATAAACGCCGAGGAATCCGATGACTACATAGCTTTCTAATTTCCTGTTGCCCTACATCCCTCATATCCTGTCTTGAACACACACACATATTGTTCATGAAGTCAGCAGAACAACTCCTACAGCCCAAGATCTAGAAGCTAGAGTCATCTCAAGTTCAAGGCTGATGCTCAGTGAACGTGACAGATGGAGAAATGCTCAGCAGCAGCAAGTGGCCCTCTGCCCCCACCACTGCCCCCCACAGGCCCCCAAATACCGACCTGACTGCTTCCTTAGCACCCAGCCTCTATCAGTTCAGCACTAATCACGGTGTTTCGCAATGGTCTTCATACTTATCCATGCCTGGCTGAGGCCGAGAACTCCTTGAAGAGGCTGGCCTGCACCCTCTTCTTTCTCCCAGCCTCAGCGGCTAGTCCAGCACCGGGCCAATGGTGCTTAGTACACTTTTAAAAGTGAATAAACAAGCTCATTTCATTCGAAGGGTAGCGAGAGACTGATTCCTGCTGGCACTCTCAGGGAGAGGCTAGAGTGCTTTAGGCTGTCAATAGACATGTGTGTGGACACGTGTTGGAGAAGCCGGTCTTGTATGTAGAAAATCGTCTGGTTTGAGGCCTCCGGGAGGAGACACAGTCCCCTTCTCCAGAATCCTCCCAAATCATTAGCTGAGGCGTAGGAGCTTTCATCATTAGAGTCATACCTTTGGTATGGCTCCCTGTCAACACATCTTGAAGCCCTGTGCCCTTCTTATCATTGTATTATCACATAAATTTCAAACCCCAAATATCGCCAGTATCTGATCTGTGTCCTCAAATTATGCTTCCCCAGCAGCCTCCCCTTCCTGCTCTGCTGGGAATCTCGGTCAGACTCCTAATCACTTTGTGTGGTTTGCATTACAATGTAGTTCACCTTTTCAAACACATCACTATTTATCAAAAAGCTCTTGCCAACCGTATACACCACAGTCTTTGCAAAAAACACATCGATTTGTGTAATTCCATGAGTTCACAATAATACTTAAAATTAAAAAAAAAAAAAACTTGGTCAGCATTAGAAGATCTACTGAACTGATTCCTTGGGTTTAAAATTAGTAAAAGAAAGGAGGGAATCAAGCCCTTTTCCTGCCTTTCCTATACTAGCAGTCGTTGCTGTTCAGTCGCCCAGTCGTGTCCGACTCTTTGTGACCCCATGGACTGCAGCATGCCAGGCTTCCCTCTGCCTCACCATCTCCTGAAGTTTCCCCAAGTTCATGTCCATTCCATTGGTCATGCCATCCAGCCATCTCATTCTCGGATGCCCTCTTCTCCTTCTTCCCTCAATCTTTCCCAGCATCAGAGACCGTAAAGAAGGCAGAGTGTCAAAGAATTGATGGCTTGGGACTGTAGTGCTAGAGAAGACTCCCGAGAGTCCCTTGGACACCAAGGAAGTCAAACCAGTCAATCTTAAAGAAAATCAACTCTGAATATTTGTTGGTAGGACTAATGCTAAAGCTGAAGCTTCAGTCTGTTGTCATCTGATGCAAATAGTTGGCTCATTGGAGAAGTCCCTGATACAAACAGCACCATTGGGTAAACAAAATTTAGGAAAAGGAAAAGCCCGTTTTCAGAGAAATACTCCAACAAGAAAGTGAAGAAGAAATGATAGAATTAGAATATCACCCCCTGTGACAGAATTAGAATGTGACCTCTACTTCCCTGGTGGCTCAGATGGTAAAGCGTCTGCCTACAACGCAAGAGACCTGGATTCAATCCCTAGGATGGGAAGATACCCTGGAGAAGGAAATGGCACCTCACTCCAGTACTCTTGCCTGGAGAATCCCACAGAAGGAGGTGCCTGGTAGGCTACAGTCCATGTGGTCTCGAACAGTCAGACACGACTGAGCAACTTCACTTTCACTTTTCTAATGAATTAACAAATTTAGACACTGATTACCTATGACTGACACTATCACAAAATGAAAGGCAACCAGATGTTGTATGTCTCCTGACGGAAGTATAAAATACCAACTACAGTGTCGTGTGATCCAAGTTCTAGATCCAACAATGCATTCATGAGAGAGAGAGAACATCAGAATACATTAAATTGTGTAAAAAAAAAGACATTTATGAGAAATTTGAACACTGACTGGATGTATGATGATACTAAATAATTTATTGGGTAAAAGAGTGCCATTGTGGCTGTGTTAAAGAAATAACCTTTATCTTTTAGATATTTTTAAATATATGTTTACAGATGAAATAATATGATGTCAGAGACTGACTTCCAAAATAATATGGGGTGGGGGTTGGAGGGGTCAGGGGAAGAGGGTGGGTGATTGTATAAAACAAGATGGCCCTTGAAGCTGAAGAGGAAGCGCACGAGTGTCTTATACCGTCTTGACTACTTTAGCACTTAATGGAAAATTTCCAAAGAAAAGCTTTCAAACAAAGAAAAATGAACACCTTTCTGAGGGGCAGTCGTCCTTGTCTACCCGCCGAGGATCAATATCCCAGGGAGTCTTCCCAAATGGAAAACACCCAGGGAAAAGTAACACTGATTCATCCAGCTCTCTTTACAAACCAGTATAAAAGATTGCTTCCTGCACTGTTTTCACCACTGAAAATACTGAGTGCCTGAGGGGAAAGATGAAAGAAAACCTTGGAGGAGGGGGAAGAAGAGTCGAGTGTGGGAAGACGAAGGGGCGGAACACACTCTGCCTTCGTTACCCTTTTCCCAGGGCCCTCACTAGCTGGCACCTGCAGCTTCTTTGTGTGGGTTTTATCAAGAGAACTTTCACTGGGGGCAGGAAAAAAGTATTTCAGCTCTGAACTCTCGGGTTAAAACTGCACAAAGCACCCCCTTTCATGTTGTCAAAGGCTAATATAAATAAATATTTTCAGAAGCAGGCTCACTGAGCCAATGATGAGACCGCTTGGGTGGAGCTAGGATGCAGTTTTTTCTGGACCTGGGAACAGTCTGGACCTGTGCATAGGACTACAATGACGTGGAAACCAGGAGAGAGTAACGAGTCACCTGAAGTGCTCAAGAGTATACCTTTTTATAGCAGACCTCTGGAAGAACACCAAGAAACTGGATGCCTCTGGGGAGGGAAGCTGGGGCACTTGGAATAGGGTGGGAGGAGAAAAAAACAGTATGACTTTATTGTTATAGTCAGGTTACACTGTGGTTAGTGCCTTAAACTATATGATGACATTTTGCAAACAGCCTTTTGTTGACATAAGTGACTGTACTTTTTATCTTGGAATCAGACAGAAGACAGATGTCTGTTTGTTCACGGCTTCCTTGGCTGGGTCAGCCGCTGGCTCTACCTGCTGTTTGCATATTTTCTTGATTCTCCCTCCTATCTCCACCCCTCTCACCCCAGCCTCCCGAATTCAATTAGAAGCAGTAGATGGTCCCTAGAACCACAAGACTAGGACTCGAATAGTTCCGGTGCAACTTCTGTAGCTGTGACATGGAATTGTACAAAGTTCAAACGCTCCCACTGAAGCGGCGGTAATAACAGAGCAAGTGAACACTGTTTTTAGTGGCTCCTGTTTTACCGTAAATATTCAGGCAAATGCTGTGGTTTATAATTGACATTTAAGTTACTACTAGGAAAAAGCCTCTCTTTGTGTTTATCGAGTGGTTTTTAAGTAGCTCTGCATATATGCTGCATGTCTCTTGAGTTTTAAGTCCAGTTGCATTGTTTTTTCCTCTGTTTATTGAGATTATTATTTACTTACATTAAAATGGACCCATTTTAAATGTACAGCTTGATAATTTTTGGTAATTGTATACAAGGTGTAACCAACCCCATGATCCAGGTGGAGAAAAGTTACTTCACCTTTAAAAGTGTTCCGTCCTGCTTTGCCCCAGTTCGGTTTTGAGGCTCTTGATTTTTATTGCTTTCTCTATTACGATTCTCTGGGTGATTTAGGAAAGTCACTTTACCTCTCTGGATGTGTTTCTGCTCTTGGAACATGAAAAAATGTCAGAACAGATTTGTTACCAGGGGCCCTTGCAATACTTTCAGAAAATGAGCAGGTAGGGTAAAGGCAAGGATCTGAGCCTTGTGTCCCTTCTGTCCCTGTGTCAAGACATGCCACAGGCATGTCACAGGTCCCAGTGGGAAAAGCCTGTGGTCACATAAAACAGACTTGGGTTCCATCTCCTCGCCTGTAAGCTTTTAAAAACATCAGCTTTCTCATCTCCAATGTCAGGTTTATTAACAAGTCGCATTTGTGTACTGTTATGAGGATGAATATCTGAGGTTATTGATATTGATATTGATATATGGCAGAAAGTGAAGAGGAATTAAAAAGCCTCTTGATGAAAGTGGAAGAGGAAAGCCAAAAAGTTGGCTTAAAGCTCAACATTCAGACAACGAAGATCATGGCATCCGGTCCCATCACTTCATGGGAAATAGATGGGGAAACAGTGAAAACAATGTCAGACTTTATTTTGGGGGGCTCCAAAATCACTGCAGATGGTGAATGCAGCCATGAAATTAAAAGACACTTACTCCTTGGAAGAAAGTTATGACCAACCTAGATAGTATATTCAAAAGCAGAGACATTACTTTGCTGACTAAGGTCCGTCTAGTCAAGACTATGGTTTTTCCTGTGGTCATGTATGGATGTGAGAGTTGGACTGTGAAGAAGGCTGAGCACCGAAGAATTGATGCTTTTGAACTGTGGTGTTGGAGAAGACTCTTGAGAGTCCCTTGGACTGCAAAGAGATCCAACCAGTGCATTCTGAAGGAGATCAGCCCTGGGATGTCTTTGGAAGGAATGATGCTAAAGCTGAAACTCCAGTGCTTTGGCCACTTCATGTGAAGAGTTGACTCATTGGAAAAAGACTCTGATGCTGGGAAGTGTTGGGGGCAGGGGGAGAAGGGGACGACAGAGGATGACATGGCTGGACAGCATCACGGATTCAATGAACGTGAGTCTGAGGTGAACTCTGGGAGATGGTGATGGACAGGGAGGCCTGGGGTGCTGTGATTCATGGGGTCGCACAGAGTCGGACACGATTGAGCAACTGAACTGAACTGAACTGATGAGGATGAATCAAGACGAGCCAGCACCCTTAGATGTTGGTCAGTACTCTTGCCTGGAAAATCCCACGGACGGAAGACCCTGATAGGCTGCAGTCCATGAGGTCGCTAAGAGTCGGACACGACTGAGAGACTTCATTTTGACTTTTCACTTTCATGCACTGGAGAAGGAAATGCAACCCACTCCCGTGTTCTTGCCTGGAGAGTCCACGGACAGGGGAGCCTGGTGGGCTGCCATCTATGTGGTCGCACAGAGTCGGACACGACTGAAGCGACTTAGCAGCAGCAGCAGCAGCAATATAAAGCACTGCATTCACCCATCTCCGCTACTACACGTTCACGCAGGCTGATTCTCACAACCACAAGAGATGCACAAAGTACATCCATCCGTTGACCTAGCTGGGGAAGCCGGAGGCCCGCCTGCCTACTTTTGGCCTGTCTTCCTTTTACAGCCCAGAAGAGACAGGCATGCGAGCACGTGCTTCCAAAGAACCCCGCTAGAGGGCGAAACGGGAAACAGGAAGTTCCAACGCCTGTCGCACAAGCGCGACGTAAAGCGGGTCTGCTTTATGGCACGCCCCTGCCGCCGTAAAGCGCCGCCGGCGGTCGCGCGTGAATGGCTCGACAGGTCTGCTTCCAGGCGAGAAGCTAGAGGTAGTGGGCGGACTTGCGGTGCCAGCCATGGGGAAACGTGGGAGCCGGAGCCAGAGCCAGCTGCTCGGCTCCCTGACTAAGAAGCAGAAGAAGCATCTTCGGGATTTCGGCGAGGAGCACCCCTTCTATGACAGGTGTGAGGGGCGCGGCGGGCCCCGCGCTGCCGGCCCCCTCGCAGAGGGAGCCCGCGTGTCCCGGCGTCGGGCCCGCCGCCCCGGGGCTGTGACAGGGCGCCCCCGCCGCCCGGCTGGGCGTCCTGGCGGCTTCCCACAGAGTCGGACACGATTGAGCAACTGAACTGAACTGAACTGATGAGGATGAATCAAGACGAGCCAGCACCCTTAGATGTTGGTCAGTACTCTTGCCTGGAAAATCCCACGGACGGAAGACCCTGATAGGCTGCAGTCCATGAGGTCGCTAAGAGTCGGACACGACTGAGAGACTTCATTTTGACTTTTCACTTTCATGCACTGGAGAAGGAAATGCAACCCACTCCCGTGTTCTTGCCTGGAGAGTCCACGGACAGGGGAGCCTGGTGGGCTGCCATCTATGTGGTCGCACAGAGTCGGACACGACTGAAGCGACTTAGCAGCAGCAGCAGCAGCAATATAAAGCACTGCATTCACCCATCTCCGCTACTACACGTTCACGCAGGCTGATTCTCACAACCACAAGAGATGCACAAAGTACATCCATCCGTTGACCTAGCTGGGGAAGCCGGAGGCCCGCCTGCCTACTTTTGGCCTGTCTTCCTTTTACAGCCCAGAAGAGACAGGCATGCGAGCACGTGCTTCCAAAGAACCCCGCTAGAGGGCGAAACGGGAAACAGGAAGTTCCAACGCCTGTCGCACAAGCGCGACGTAAAGCGGGTCTGCTTTATGGCACGCCCCTGCCGCCGTAAAGCGCCGCCGGCGGTCGCGCGTGAATGGCTCGACAGGTCTGCTTCCAGGCGAGAAGCTAGAGGTAGTGGGCGGACTTGCGGTGCCAGCCATGGGGAAACGTGGGAGCCGGAGCCAGAGCCAGCTGCTCGGCTCCCTGACTAAGAAGCAGAAGAAGCATCTTCGGGATTTCGGCGAGGAGCACCCCTTCTATGACAGGTGTGAGGGGTGTGAGGGGCGCGGCGGGCCCCGCGCTGCCGGCCCCCTCGCAGAGGGAGCCCGCGTGTCCCGGCGTCGGGCCCGCCGCCCCGGGGCTGTGACAGGGCGCCCCCGCCGCCCGGCTGGGCGTCCTGGCGGCTTCCCGCCCGAGACGCGGTGTTCTCCCGTCTGCCTGCCTTTCGTGGGGCCGGTCGCTTTCTGCCAGACCCTACACACCTTAAGTGGGGGCGGGTGTCGGGGGTTGGTTTCTGTATGGTCAGAGATTTTTCTGAGATCGTTTTCTCTTATGTTTTTAAAGATTTTGCTTGGGGCTACCCTGGTGGCCCAGACGGTAAAGAATCCGCCGGCAACGCGGGAGACCCGGGTTCCATCCCTGGGTCGGGAAGATTCCCTGGAGTGGGAAATGGCAACCCACTCTAGTATTCTTGCCTCACAAATCCCGTGGACAGAGGAGCCTGGGGGGCTACAGTCCGTGGGGTCGCAAAGAGTCGGACGCGACTGAGCGACTTCACACTGGGGCCTTCGGCATCACCGGTCTGTTCCGTGACCCTGAGGAAGCTGATGTGTGGGTAGATGTGGGTTTCCTCTGTCAGTATCCACACTCTGAGTTATGATCATAGCTCTTACCCGCCACTTTGGGCCGCTTTATCAGAAAGTTAGAGGGACGGCCTAATTAAGAAACTTGCTAGAAAAGGGTGAACCCCAAGGGCTTTTATTTGCCAAACTTTCTTTCGGATGAGAGCTAGTTACTGTGTGGCTCTGGTGTTTGTCCTGTGATCTTGTTAAACTTTTACATTTGTCGATTATCATCTATTTGGCATTTTCTTGCAATCCCTGTCCAAGTGCATATGGAATTTTTACATGACTATGGTTGTAATGTATTTATAATGTATACTACTACTACTAAGTCGCTTCAGTCGTGTCCGACTCTGTGCGACCCCTTAGACAGCAGCCCACCAGGCTCTCCCATCCCTGGGATTCTCCAGGCAAGAAGACTGGAGTGAGTTGCCATTTCCCTCTCCAATGCATGAAAGTGAAAAGGGAAAGTGAAGTCGCTCAGTCGTGTTCGACTCTTAGCGACCCCATGGACTGCAGCCTACCAGGCTCCTCCACCCATGGGATTTTGGAGGCAAAAGTACTGGAGTGGGGTGCCATTGATAATGTATTGCTAGTCTGCCATGCTTATTTAAAGTTGTATCATTAGACTTTTTCCTAATTGTTACATACCAGTAGTTAGAGTTTAACATTACCTGTTTCTTCTCAGGGTTTCCAGAAAGGAAGCAAAACCACAGACTTGTCAACTGGTAATGCTTTATACCTTCCTTATGATAATTGATTCTGGGCTGTTACTTCTCTGAGATTATATATAATAATAAAGTTTGACTACATTTCCGCTCTTTCATTTTAGATGTAAGCTATTATTTTCATAATATTGCTTAGTTCTGAATGTGGATGTGTGTTTAAGTTCCACTGTGATAACTAATACAGTACAGAGTTTGAAACTGTCCTGAGAGATTAGCATTTTAGAACTTGTTAAGGAGGCATACCAGAGGGCTCTTAGTAAATCCTAAGAGGAAATATCTTGTATACTTAACATAAAATAGAGTGGAAAATCATCAAAGCTCTTAACTCATTACAACAAACTCAGAAAAATTGCTACATTTTTATTGTTGTTGTTGCATTGTTTTTTCTGTTGCTCCTTTAAAAGTGCCAAATGTCTGACACAGGTGAGATTGCCTTATAACCTAACGCTCAGTGTCTTTAGTCGGCTCTCTTCCCACATAGAAGATTAGCAGTTCACAGAAGAGGAAGAGCTTTTAGAAGCATAGCTAGGTTCAGTTCAGTTCAGTCGCTCAGTCGTGTCTAACTCTTTGCGACCCCATGAATTGCAGCACACCAGGCCTCCCTGTCCATCACCAATTCCTGGAGTCCATCGAGTCCGTGATGCCATCCAGCCATCTCATCCTCTGTTGTCCCCTTCTCCTCCTGCCTCCAATCCCTCCCAGCATCAGAGTCTTTTCCAATGAGTCAACTCTTCACATGAGGTGGCCAGAGTACTGGAGTTTCAGCTTTAGTATCATTCTTTCCAAAGAAATCCCAAGGCTGATCTCCTTCATAATGGACTGGTTGGATCTCCTTGCAGTCCAAGGGACTCTCAAGAGTCTTCTCCAGCACCACAGTTCAAAAGCATCAATTCTTCGGCGCTCAGCCTTCTTCACAGTCCAACTCTCACATCCATACATGACCACAGGAAAAACCATAGCCTTGACTAGACGGACCTTTGTTGGCAAAGTAATGTCTCTGCTTTTCAATATGCTATTTAGGTTGGTCACAACTTTCCTTCCAAGAAGTAAGTGTCTTTTAATTTCATGGCTGCAATCACCATCTGCAGTGATTTTGCAGCCCAAAAAAATAAAGTCTGACACTGTTTCCCCATCTATTAAATAAATTTGGTGCACGGTTTGGTTGAATAGATATTGCATATTTACCGAAAAGCTAATTTTAATTTAGAAAAATCTGAACTTGTTCCCCTGTGGACCTGATGATAGTGATGGGGTAGCCATGAGAACAGTATACTTCTTATTTTTAAAATCCCTATTTTCTTTCCAGTCAGAAAGTTCAGATACTTCAAGTTCTGAAAGTGAAGCAGAGAGTGAGCCAGAACAAGTGTCTGGTTACCATCGATTACTCGCCACATTAAAGAATGTTTCCAGGAAGAGGAGGAGGAGGAAGAAGAGGAAGAAGAAGACAGTGTTGTGGATGAGACAGAAATGAATCTTGAAGATGCTGATAGTGACATCAGCCAGGAGGAAGAGGTGGCAGCAGAGTGTACTGACATGCAGAGCAGTAAGTGTCTCTGATGTGGGTCTAAGATCTTTCCTGGGACCACAGACAGATTGCCCCAGGGGTACGGTGCCTTGTGCTATATGAGCTGGGTGAAAGCACATGGATTCAGAGCAGAGATTCTTAACTTTGTTGGGCTTGGTGATAACTCTGAGGTCTGACAGAAAACACAGGACCCTCTGGCCATAAACATGGAGAAGTGACGTTTTTGCTTATGATTTCCAGGACTTCAATCCTAGTTAAAGTTCCCCTGATTGGGAGGAAAGGGAACATAATTCTGTTTTTGTAACAGTCTCAACTTATTAAAGAGATTACTGTCCCTCCCTTAGAGGAACTGTGTGTAATGGAAGATAGACATGAAATATACAAAACATTTCAAGCAGCAGATCTGGATGGAACAGATACATATAAGGTGGTGAAGAGATGCAAAGTGGGCACGTGCTGCCAGGGTAAATGAGGGAAGGCTTCAGAGAAGAGCTGGGTTGAAAACCTGAAGGGACTCTGCCTCACTCAGACGTCTAGGTGACTTTTTAATTTAACTTTAAAATCAACTTTATTGAGGCATGATTTACATACAGTAAAGTATACCCATTTCAAGTATGTAATTCAGTAAGTTTTGATAAATGTGTATGTCTGTATTACCACCACCAAAATCAAGATACAGAATGTTTCCAATACCTACAGCTTCCCAGGCCGGCATCAGGCAACCGCTGACCAGCTTTCTTTTGTACGCATTACTTTTGTCTTTTTTAGAAATTCGTATGAAGGAGAGCCTTCCATGAGTTCCTTCTGTGTCCGGCTCCTTTGGCTTCTGATGTTTTTGTGACTTGTCCGTGTAGTTCATGTTAGTAATTCACTTCTTTTTGTTGCTAGAGTAGTAGTCCATTGTCTCATGTGTCTGCGTAGCTCTTTATGCCCTGTTATCTTAATACCTATTTGCCTGACTGTTGTTTTCTATACTTTAAGGTGTCACACACCGGTCTTAGTGTTTACATTCATCATTTGTACTGGCATAAATAAATCATTGTCCTAGACTTGGGGATTTCCTGTTTAATTTTGTTGCTTTTTCAGCTTTCTTTCATGTTTTGGGTTTTTACAGATGCAAAGTTGTTTGTTTTTTTTTAATTGTAAAAGTAATATGTATTTATTGTAAAAGTTTAAGAGGATAATATAGTTCACCTGTGTTTGCACCACCTTGAGATGAACACCTTTACCATTGTATATAACCTTCCAGACTACTTTTTTTACGGATATTTGAGTGAATATGAGTCTATACATATATTTGTGAGTATGGTCTCATATATTCTGTAACTTCCTTTTCTTTATTAATAATATAATGTTTCTAACTGTGGAGTCAGATTAGCTTAATCACAGAGTATTCCATTTTGAATACTATGAGATAATTTAATTAGTACCCCATCAATAGGAATGATGAAATAATTTTTCCAGTTATTTGTTATAGTGAGTGCTGCTGTGACTGTCCTTACACGTACCGGGTCAACAGTCCAGCGTAATTTTGAAACTTCTGTCTTCGAACCTGAGTTCGCTTAATGATGGCCGTGAGTGTCCGTGTCAGTATAGGCTGAGGAATTAGATTTCATTTGTCAACAAGTGTAATTGTATTCAAAAGCATAGTAACTAATTTTATAAACTGTTTCCCAAAATTGCAGGTGTGGCCTCACCTGCTGACCCTGAGGGGAAAGACGGGCATGGGCCACCCGGCATATCAGAGGAGTCCCCCGAGGAGTTCACAGACGCAAAACATGAGTCACTCTTCAGCCTAGAAACCAATTTTCTCGAAGAGGAAAGTGGTGGTGACTCTTCTCCAAAAGCATCACAAGGTCAGAGCCCGGTGTACATTGTTTGAATTCACCTGGTGCTGGGTAGGGGCTGCTGTTGCTGCTGCTGCTGCTGCTGCTGCTGCTGCTAAGTCGCTTCAGTCGTGTCCGACTCTATGTGACCCCATCAACGGCAGTCCACCAGGTTCCCCCGTCCCTGGGATTCTCTAGGCAAGAACACTGGAGTGGGTTGCCATTTCCTTCTCCGATGCATGAAAGTGAAAGTGAAGTTGCTCAGTTGTGTCTGACTCTTAGCGACCCCTGGACTGCAGCCCACTAGTCTCCCTCCATGGGGTTTTCCAGGCAAGAGTACTGGAGTGGGGTGCCATTTCCTTCTCCAGGTAAGGGCTAATCCATGTTAAATCTCCTGATAATGGAATGGGCAGCAATAAAAACAGATAGTTTAGCAGCTAGATGTAGATCTGGGGAGAAATGTTTTTCCAAGGCATTTTCTGTTTTTCAGGGCTTAGGCCTTGTTGGGAGTGGGAGGGTGTTCAGGAAAACAAACAGTTGAAGAATGATAGCAGGGAAGACCAGTTCCCCAGACCTGACATTCTTGCAGTTGGGGTCAGGGAAAGATCTCTGATTTCTTTTCCCCGAGCAGAGAAGGAGGAGAATAGTACTTTGCATTTTTCTCTCTACCCGTCTCTTCTCAATTCCTGTAAGCAGCAATTTTACAGGTTTGTGAGCCCAGGAAGTGGCTAATCTAGTTGGTCCTTATTACCAGGAAACACCTCGGAAGCCAGTGCGCTCCGCCTCTTGACTGCCCTATGGCCCCATGGCAGTCTCTTGGACAAGGCTTGCCTGTGGAAGGCTGAGGCAGGTCTCTGCGTCTCTCTGGGTCCGTGTCTCCTCGTGTGCCTGGATGGGCAAGTCAGCTTGGGCTCAGTCCCGCGTCCTGACTGCCCTTTTCGGTCCCAGTGCCATTCTTCAACCAGGTCTGCCACTGAAGTTGATATTTTAGTCCTCATTCGGCTGTTAGCTCTTCTGGAGAAGAGGGAGAAATAGGAGGTAGAATTCGGGCACGAACCTCATTCTGAACTTAAAAAAACCCTTATGTTTCATAAGGAAGCTTAGCGTAAAGTTTCTCTGGTGGTTTTGCCTGTACAGATACATTGGCACCTTGAATTCTTATTTCCTATCGTTCACCCTTTTCTTAGGTTTGTTGTTAGGTGCATTGCATCTGAGGCTTTACTGCCTGGGTCCTGAATAGGTCATTGAACTTTGCTTCTGAAATGGGTGGGACTGGAAGAGAAGACTGGTGCCAGCACAGAGCACTGAGGACGACCCTGAGTGCAGCTGGTGCCGTTTGAGCCTTTGTTCACCTCGCTTGAGTGTTGGGCATGTATGCATGTCTGCAGTGCAAGTTAAATCAGACATGAAACCTGCCCTCAGGGACCTTGAGGTCTCATTAGATGAGGTAGGACATACACACGTGTGTTGGGGTGGATGGTGGGGGTCTTGAGAGTGATGACTGTCTGTAGGAGACCAGAGGTGGCCTCTTCATGGAGCCAGCCCTGTGTCTGACACAGGAGCCTCCTGAGAAATAGTTGTTTACTATGAGTCAGGGCTAGTACTCAACGGATCCTGTTTGGATATATGAAAATGAGGTGAAGGAGAGGATAGAATTTTCAGTTAAAGGAAGGAAAACCACAGTGGCAGAAGAATTTGAGAGCCATGTCATTCAAAAATTACGTTGGAGAAGTAGGTTAGAGGTGTATGTTGATTTTCAGACAGAATTTTCTTCAACGGTTTTTGAGCTCGAAAATAACATGATTAAAGAAATGCTTTAGGGAAATGAACGTGTCAGAAACTTTTAAGCTCTGGACTGGGATAAATGATAGGGGAAGCAATGGGGAGAAAAGTTGAGTTAACGTCATGAAGAACACTGTGTCATTAAAAGGGAAGACTGAAAAGTCCCTGTCCTTTGCTCTAACTGTTCTCATCTTCTTTATTTCTGAACCAGATCCATTTGTACAGCATGTGAACACAAAACTAAAAGAAAAAGAAATCCAGGCTGTTGCCACAAACCCCAGAACTACCCAGCAGCTAAAAGTAAGCATTGTTCCATCATCACAGTCACAAACGGGCAGAAGCGGTGGTCTGGGGTTCTATTGTTCTCCCTAAATGTATGATCCACACCAATGGCAGATGACTTGGGGAACAGGACATAGAAAGGCTGGAAGGGCCTGTGTGAGTGCTCACTCGCTCAGTCATGTCCGACTTTCCAACCCTGTCGACTAGCCCGCCAGGCTCCGTGTTCGTTGAAATTTTTATTCAGATAGTCCTCGCAGATGTGGTTGTAAGAAATAATGCAAAGATACCCATGTACTCTATGCCTAGGCCACCCCAGTGGTAATGTCCTGCAAAACTCTAGTACAGTACTGCAGTTAGGAAATTTCCATTGATCCAATCTCCTTGTCTTGTTCAGGTTTCCATGGCTTTGCTCCTGTTGATTTCTGTGTGTTACTTAGTTCTGCACTGGTTTGTCCTATGTGTAGGTTCCCATTTCCACCACTACACCAACGGACAGAGCATTTCCAGCTCTGTAAAGATCCCTCCTCTTCTCTGTAGCTGTTTTATGACCGTGCCCACCTCCCTTCCCCTTGGTAATAACCACTAGTCTGTTCTCCATCTCTATCATCTTGTTATCTCAGAAGTGTTCTAGAAATACAATGATACAAATTGGCTTTTTTCACTCAGCACAGTTCCCTGAAATTCATCCTACTTGTTGGCATATCTTTAGTAGTTACTTCTTTTTTATCACAGAGGTCATCCTTTATTGCTAAGATCAGCAGTTTCGTTAGAGTGGAAACACCTCCGCCCCCAAAAAATCTGAAACAAAAACAAAAACCTTGTTCAAAAAAAAAAAAACCTTGCTCCATGCCCAGGTAAATTTGGAAAACTCCGGGTTAAACAAAGTGGAACAGAGTCCTTGTTACAGGACTCAGCAGAACCTTCGTATCTATTCTGCTGTGAGTCTCCCTGAGGGGGATTAGGTTTTGTAGTGTTTTCAGAGTTACTTGACCATTGGGTACCTGTACCTTTTTTTTGTCTAGAATAAATTTTGACTTCCTGCATTGTGGTCCACAGCACAGTCTGTGACCCACTGACTGAGTGAAGAGCTCACAAGTTTTCTAAAGTCGTAAACCTTGGGCCCTAACCCTTAGCTCTGTTCTCTCCTGTTTGTCTGAATCCTGTAACCTCTGAATCTCAGCATTTCCTAAACTGTAAGGAGAGCATTATAGCGTTTACCTTGCACGGTTGTTGTGAGGATTAAGTGAGAGAATCTATAAGTCATCAAAGGCCGTTGTAAGTTATGAAGTACTGTATGAATGTAAGGTGCTGTCGTTCATTTCTAACTTCTTGATTCTTTCTCCCTCAGTGGCCCATCCTGGGCCAGGTTGTCTTTTCATCCAAATTTCAGAAGTTGGAAACCTTTAAACCCCCAAAGGACATTGACTTAAAGTCAGTTCATCTTCAAAAGCCCCTGGAATCCACCTGGATCAAGACCAACAGCCAATTCCTCTCTGGTCCCCCAAAATCAAGTAGCCCCTTCACACCCCTCCAGAAAGAGCTCTTCTTGATTATGAACTCTTACCGGGACCTGTTCTACCCAGAAAGGACCGCCCTGAAGAACGGGGAAGAGATCCGCCACGTGTACTGCCTGCACGTGGTAAACCACGTCCTCAAAGCCAACGCCCAGGTGCTCGCCAACAACAGCAGACGCCGAAGCCAGAAGCTCGGGGTGGGCGACGATGACGACTTCAGGGACCAGGGGCTGACGAGGCCCAAGGTGAGTGGCCCCAGGACGCTGCCCACGAGGAGGCTGGAAGGCACCACCATGTAGGCCCTGGCACTTGGCAGGCTCTCAGGTGCTCTCTGCTTGGAGTGAGGACAAGTCCACGGCCGCGCGGGTTAGCCGGCTGGTGCTAGAGTGCTGCTGCAGGCGGCTCAGCGGGCTGCCTCTAACAGTGGCTCTACCTGGAGACGTGAGCAGGAGGCGGCTCCTCGATGATTCTCCTTCAAGATAAACCCTGATCCTCTGTGGAAGTACCTCTCCACTGTAAATCTCTTCTTTGTGACTGTCAGAGCTGGATGGGTCCTTAAAGAAGTTTTTATTCTATCCCTGCATATTACATCTGTGGACACAGACCTAGATTCATAAAGTGAAGTGAAGTGCTCAGTCGTGTCCGACCCTTTGCAACCCCATGGACTGTAGCCTACCAGGCTTCTCCATCCATGGGATTTTCCAGGCAAGAGTGCTGGAGTGGGGTACCATTGCCTTCTCCAGGGCGTCTTCCCCACCCAGGGATCGAACCCTGGTCTCCTGCCTTGTAGGCAGACGCTTTACAACCTGAACCGCCAGGGAAGCCACCAAGGGCCTTGCTGAAGAGAACCAGAGAGAGAGTAGCGTGACAGGGCTAAAGCAAGGGTTCGCTTCACTAAGCCACGTGAATGTGTAAACCTTGGAAAACAAAACCCCTGTTTTCCCACTGTATCATTATTGCAACTTAAAGTGATGATTACATTTATGTGGGCTCATAGGCTTAAGCGCCAGTGGATTGAGGGCTTACACAGAAAATGTCTTCTGACTTGCTACATTTTTCATGATGTCATGTAGCTAGATACTGTACCTCGCATGCCCTACCACCCTTTACCCATGTCTCTGTATTGAAGAGGCCTCCTCTTCTTAGATACTTCTCACTGAGCTTAATAGGACTCTCAGCTATTAAGATGATGCGGCTCTTGGGAGATTTCTTATTCCATCCCTCTTGTCCGATGGCTGGGGAAAACCACTAGACTCTACTTAGTGTCCCAGCAGGACAGGAACTTGGCCCTCTTCAGAAGTGATCGGTCATCCCCGCCCTGTACCAGACTGAGTCCCCGCACCCCGCTGGCGGTGCTGGTGCCCTTCTGGGAAATGACCTCAGGATCTTGAACATCAGGATAAAAAGATTATCTGTTGAGAACTGCAGAACAGAGTATGAGGTAGAGCACCCAAATGAAGCAGTTTAGAATTTGGTGAATTGCCAGGTCTGACTGGGGTTATTTCCACTGATTGTATGATTTACACAAGGGTTGAGTTCTTTAGTCAGTAAGTCATGTCTAACTCTTTTGTGTCCCCTTGGACTGTAGTCCGCCAGGCTCCTCTGTCCATGGGATTCCCCAGGCAAGAATATTGTGGTGGGTTGCCGTTTTCTCCTCCGAGTGACCTTCCCAAGTCAGAGATTGAACCCATGACCCCTATATCGCAGCGAATTCTTTACTATTGAGTCACCAGGGAAGCCTTAGCCAAGTGTAGTTAGGAAAAAAACCCATGTGCACAAGGTAGTTAGAAATTATTTGTTAAGCATCTTTTTTTTTCTCAACAGTTAATACTAAGCATTTTTGGAAACGTTTGGAAAACTGAATCCTCTATTTCCCATTGAAATGTGATCTTACTTCAGAAATACTTTATCATTATTTCTGAAAAGTGTGCCAGGAAATGTTCTAGAGGAGTAATGATAGGTTATTTGTTCTCTACCAATACATCTGATTCATTTATTCAGCATACTCCTTGGCCCTTAGGAATCACAATGCTGAACTAGCTCTGTAGGAGACAGAAATGAGTAACATTTCTTGTCCTCAGAGAGCTTTGTCTGTTTGTGTCCTTGGGCTTTTGCTGGTGGATACCTCTGTTAAAGGCATTGAGTTACCCTAAAAGGTATTTCCACATTCTGCTGGAGAATGTCCCCCAGGGGCCATGAGATTGACGTCCATAGGACACTGCTGTGGGTCTGAAAGATACTCAGCCTGCAGTACTGAGCCAGGCCCTGTATAAGGGGGGATGACACGGATGTGATCCCTGGCCCGGGGCCACGGAACAGGGGACTGACTGGTCAGCTCCAGGTCCCCAGCGGGCTCGCCTCGAGCTGCCCTCCCTTCCCCACGCCCCTCCAAGGCCGCCCACCTCTCCTTTGACAGGTGCTGATCGTGGTGCCGTTCCGGGAAGCTGCTCTACGGGTGGTGCAGCTCTTCATCAGCCTCCTGGAGGGTGACAGCAAGAAGAAAATCATTGTCAGCAACAAAAAGAGGTTTAATGGAGAGTACGGTTCCGATCCTGAGGAGAGACCACCCAACCTGAAGAGGCCTGAGGACTATGAAGCTGTGTTTGTTGGAAACATCGATGACCACTTCAGGATCGGTAATTCCTCCTTGTCCAGACTGAAACCCCGAGGGACCTGGGTGTGAGGTGCACATGACTGGGAGCTAGAAGCCTGGGATTAGACATTCTCTGGAGGGTCACTGGTAGACTCCTGGCAGAGCCAGTGCAGTTGAGACATCTCTTTTGCCAGGGGAGAGCGTTGCCTTGGCTAATTGGATGGACGCTTGGCTAATGAAATGGAGCGTCTCCAAAGGCATATGTGAAAAGCATATGTACGTGTATAATAGATGTCTCGGCTCACCCGTAGCTGGTAGCTCATCGTCAGTGCTGCGGGAGTCCTGAGGGAGTTGGAGGTGAAGGGCAGAGTGCGTCAGTCTGGGGAGGATGAGTTAACTGAAGCGCTTGTGCATAGTGGCCTCCCTTCCGGCCTGGCATAGGGAGCTGTCGCTGCTCCGGACTTCCTGACTCCCACCCAGCTTTTCACGTGTGTGCTTGTCGCATCCAGCTCCCATGTGTTTGGTTGGTTGTACACTGAAAAAGTTCTTGAAGACTATTTACTGTCACATACGCTCATTTACTAATTATTTAGCATCTGCTATGTTAAGCACTGTAAAGTATCTGGGGATATAGGATTAGAAGGATTCAAAGTTACTGTTAAGGAAGTCCAGGCTAAAGGCAAATCGGACAGTATGAGATAGAAGATGTGTTATGGTTAGAGGATGCAGTGGCTGTTTTTAAGTATTTAAAGCAAATATCCCTACTCCAAGTGGACACAGGACTGTTTGGGAAGATCTGCTGATGGATGTACTGTCTGTACTAAGTTGAAACCCAAATAGGATTTAGCCAGTTATGAAGCAGGGAGATCTGAGTGGAGGAAAAAGTTTCAGACAGGAAACTGCAGAGACATCAGGATGAAAAAACAGCATGACCTTGGACTCAGAGGCTTTAGCATGGCTGGAGCATGAGGTACAGGGGGTGAGAGTTGATGTTTAGTTTTAAACATGTGCAGGTGGCCAGCAAGCAGCTGATAAATCACTTTTTTTAATTCATGTGTAACTGACATGCTAGTTTCAGATGTACAGCATAGTGATTCAGTGTCTATACACTTTACAAACTGATCACAACAATAAGTATAGTTACCATTTGTTGCCATCGGAGTTAATACAGTATTATTGACTATATTCTCCTTTCACATACGTTGGATCCTTTTCATATGCTGAATGCATTGGAGGCTGGTTCACTTGATACTGAATGTTTTGTACCTCTTGATCACCCCCCATGCATGTTGCCCACCCTCCAACCCCCGCCCCCATTTTCTGGCAGCCACTGGTCTCTTCTCTATCTATCAGTCTAGTTTTTTGCTTTGTTTCTTAGGTCCACATCTAAGAGATATCAGATGGTACTGATACTGTCTTTATCTGACTTATTTCACTTATGGTGATACCTTCAGGGTCCATCCTTGTTGTCACAGATGGAGAGATTTCATTCATTTCTGGCTGAGTAATATTCCTGTGTGTGTGTGTGTCTGTGTGTCTGTGTGTGTGTGTGTACATACCACAGCTCTATCTCTTCATCTACCTACGGATTCTTGGGCTGCGTGCGTATCTTGGCTATTGTAAATATCGCAGTGAGCAGAGGAGTGCATGTATCTTTCTGAATTAGTGTTTTGTTTCCTTTGCATCCGTCCCCAGAAGTGGGATTGCTCAGTTAGGCAGTGGTTCTGTTTTTCTCTTTTTTGGTGATGGTCCTATTTTTCCTTTTTGAGGAACCTCTGTACTGTTTTCCATAGCGGCTGCACCAATTTACATTCGCATTAACCATGCACAGGGGTTCTCTTTTCTCCACATCCTTGCCAGCACTGGGTATTTCTTGTCTTTTTGATAAAACCTATTCTGACAGATGTGAGGTGGTATTTCATTGTGTTTCTCTTTTCCTCTGTGCTTTGGTTTATTCAAATGTAGAATGACGATAATACCAACTTTCATGATGGCTATGAGAATCCTGTAACTCCAGTGGCACAGTCTATTATATTATTTCATTTTGATCATCGCACTTACTAGCCACCTGATAACTGAAGTATGGTTGATCTACAATGTTGTGCTGATTTCTGCTGTACAGCAAAAGTGATTCAGTTATATATACATTCTTGTCACTATTCTTTTCCATTATGGCTCATCCCAGAGATTGGATTATAGTTCCTTGGGCTATGCCTGAGGACCTTGTTGTCCATCCAATTCTAAATGTAACGGTTGGCATCAGCTAACTGCAAACCTGCAGTCCTTCCCTCCCCCTCCCTCCTCAGCAGCCACAAGTCTGTTCTCTTTGCCTGTGAGTCTCTTTCTGTTTTGTAAACAGCTTCATTTGTGCCTTATTTTAGTTTGCACATGTAAGTGAGATCATGTGGAATTTGCCTTTCTCTTTATGACTTTCTTCATTTTTCACTTAGTATAATCTCTGGTTGTATTCATGTTGCTGCAAATGGCATTAGTTTGCTCTTTTCATGACTGAGTAGTACTCCATCTCTCTCTCACACACCTACCCCCCCACCCCCCGCATCTTCTTTCTTCATTCTTCTGTTGATGAATGTCTAGCTGGCTTCCACGTCTTGGCTATTGTGAATAGTGCTGCTGTGAATATAGGGGCGTGTGTGGTTTTTGAATGAGAGTTTTGGCCAGATATATCCCCGGGAGTAAGGTCACTGGATCGTGCGGCAATTCGTTTTTCGCTTTCTGAGGAACCTCCATTCTGCTTTTCACGGTGGCTGTCGGCAGTGTGAGAGGGCTCCCCTTCCTGCACACCTTTCCAGCACTTGCTGTTTGTGGACTTTCTAATGATGGTCATTCTAACTGGAGTGGGATAGTACTTCATTGCAGTGTTGATTTTTTCCTTGTGGTTTTTGGTTTGCATTTCCCTGATCATTAGTGACGTTGAGCATCTCTACGTATGCCTGTTGGTCATCCCTGTGACTTTGAGAAAATGTCTGTTCAGGTCCTCAGCCCATTTTTATTGTTTTGCTGATAATGAGTCACATGAATTCTCTGTATATTTTGAATATTAACCCCTTACCACATATGCAAATATTTTCTCCTGTTGAATAGATCGCCTTTCTGTTTTGTTGTTGGTTCGATCGCTGTGCATCATCTTTTTAGCTTGAAATAGTCCCAGTGCTCTTACCTGGAAACTCCCATGGACAGAGGAGCCTAGAGGGCT
Source organism: Madoqua kirkii (assembly GCA_006408675.1). Taxonomy (NCBI): domain Eukaryota; kingdom Metazoa; phylum Chordata; class Mammalia; order Artiodactyla; family Bovidae; genus Madoqua; species Madoqua kirkii. The sequence continues at coordinate 53,660 of SJYC01011187.1, read as the reverse complement.
GCAGTCCATGGACTTGCTAAGAGTCGGACACGAGGGAGCGACTTCACTTTCACTTTTCACCTTCATGCATTGGAGAAGGAAATGACACCCCACTCCAGTATTCTTGCCTGGAGGATCCCAGGGACAGGGGAGCCTAGTGCGCTGCAGTCTATGGGATTGCACAGTTGGACACAACTGAAGCGTCTTAGCAGCAGCAGCAGTCCCGTTTAATTTTGCTTTCATTGCCCTTGCCTGTGGAACAGATCCAAAAAAAAACGTCACGAAGACTGATGTCAAGGAAGTTGCTACCTATGTTTTCTTCTAGGGGTTTGGTGGTTTTTCAGGTCTATGTTCAAGTCTTTAATCCGTTTTGAGCTGATTTTTGTAGCTGGTGTAAGCTCGTGGTCCAGTTTCATTCTTTTGCATGCAGCTGTCCAGTTTCCCCAGCACCATTTGTTCACGAGACCATCTTTTCCACATTGTATATTCTTGCCTCCTTTTCATAGATTAATTAGCTGTACAAATACGGGTTTATTTCTGGGCTCTCTATTTTTGTTCTGTTTGTGCTAGTACTATGCAGTTTTGAATACTGTAGACTTGCAGTGTAGTTTAAAATCAGGGAGCAGGATATCTCTAGCTTTGTTCTTCTTTCTTATGGTCAGTTTGGATATTCAGGGTGTTTTGTAGCTCTAAACACACTTTATGATTATTCTAGTTCTGTAAAATATGTCATGGATATTTTGATAGTAATTGCATTGAGTCTGTAGTTTTCTTGCGTACTGTAGACATTTTAACAATACTATCTACGTATGCCTGTTGGTCATCCCTGTGACTTTGAGAAAATGTCTGTTCAGGTCCTCAGCCCATTTTTATTGTTTTGCTGATAATGAGTCACATGAATTCTCTGTATATTTTGAATATTAACCCCTTACCACATATGCAAATATTTTCTCCTGTTGAATAGATCGCCTTTCTGTTTTGTTGTTGGTTCGATCGCTGTGCATCATCTTTTTAGCTTGAAATAGTCCCAGTGCTCTTACCTGGAAACTCCCATGGACAGAGGAGCCTAGAGGGCTGCAGTCCATGGACTTGCTAAGAGTCGGACACGAGGGAGCGACTTCACTTTCACTTTTCACCTTCATGCATTGGAGAAGGAAATGACACCCCACTCCAGTATTCTTGCCTGGAGGATCCCAGGGACAGGGGAGCCTAGTGCGCTGCAGTCTATGGGATTGCACAGTTGGACACAACTGAAGCGTCTTAGCAGCAGCAGCAGTCCCGTTTAATTTTGCTTTCATTGCCCTTGCCTGTGGAACAGATCCAAAAAAAAACGTCACGAAGACTGATGTCAAGGAAGTTGCTACCTATGTTTTCTTCTAGGGGTTTGGTGGTTTTTCAGGTCTATGTTCAAGTCTTTAATCCGTTTTGAGCTGATTTTTGTAGCTGGTGTAAGCTCGTGGTCCAGTTTCATTCTTTTGCATGCAGCTGTCCAGTTTCCCCAGCACCATTTGTTCACGAGACCATCTTTTCCACATTGTATATTCTTGCCTCCTTTTCATAGATTAATTAGCTGTACAAATACGGGTTTATTTCTGGGCTCTCTATTTTTGTTCTGTTTGTGCTAGTACCATGCAGTTTTGAATACTGTAGACTTGCAGTGTAGTTTAAAATCAGGGAGCAGGATATCTCTAGCTTTGTTCTTCTTTCTTATGGTCAGTTTGGATATTCAGGGTGTTTTGTAGCTCTAAACACACTTTATGATTATTCTAGTTCTGTAAAATATGTCATGGATATTTTGATAGTAATTGCATTGAGTCGTAGTTTTCTTGCGTACTGTAGACATTTTAACAATACTAATTTTTCCAGTCTATGAGCACAGTATATTTTTGCATTTGTTTGTGTCGTCTTCAGTTTCTTTTAAGACCTTATAATTTCCAACTACAAGTCTTTTACCTCTTAGGCTAGATTTATTCTTAGGTATTTTATTCTTTTTGTTGCAGTTGTAAATGGGATTGTTTTCTTAATTTCTCTTTCTGGTAGTTCATTGTGAATGTGTAGAAATGCACCAGATTCCTGTATGTTAATTTTGTATCTAGCAGCTTTACTGAATTCATTTGTTCTAATAGTTTTTTGGTGGAGTCTTTAGGATTTTTTCCATAAAATAGCATGTCTTTGTGCTTCCTGGACCTGAATGTCTATTTCCTTCACTGCGTTAGGGACATTTTCAGCCATTGTTTCTTCAAATAAGTTTCCTGCCCCTGTCTCTCTTCTTCCTCTCCTGGGTCCCCTATAATGTGGATGTTAGTGATTCTTTCTCTCTCTTCTCCTTCTGGGACTCATTAACGCTGATGATAGACCCCTTGATGCTGCCCCGTAAACTGTCCTCATTTAAAGAAGAGTTTTTTATTTTCCCTTTGCCGTTCTCTTGGGGTGGTTTCCACCACCCTGTCTTTCGGGCACTGACACTCTTTCATGTCGTCTCTTCTGTGGATTCCCTCTGGTGTATTTTTCAACTCAGTTATATTCTTCAGCTCTGTGAGTTCTTTTAGAACTTTCTCAATATTTTCTCTTTATTGAGTTTCTCAATGTGTTTGTTTATTCATAATCTTCCAAGTTTGGTGAGCATTTTGATGACCGTGACTTTGAATTCTTTATCAAATGAACTACTTACATCTGTCTCATTCAGTTTTTTTTCTGGGGTTCTGTCTTGATCCTTCAGTTGAAACATGTTCCCCTGCTTCCTCATTTTGCTAGGCTGTTTCTGTGTATTATGCAAGGCAGTTATGGTTCCTTGTCTTGAAGGAGTGGCTCTGTGTGGGAAATGAATTGTATTGTTTAACTTTTCCTAGTTCTTGATTGTCCCACAAACTCTTTGCTTGTTTCATTCCCGTGGAGTCCAGAAACGCAGTCTGCCGCCATCTGCTTGAGCCTGGTGCTCAAGGGGTGTCCCCTGTGTGGGCTGCATGCTGGCTCTGGTGGTGCCCTTCGAGTGGCGTGAGAGGGGGTTGGGGGGGCTGCTCGCTGTCCATGTCTGCCAGCGCTGCCCGCAAGCAGTACAGGGCTGTGGGGTGGGGGACACTCACCTGCCACTGTGGGCAGCTTAGACTGAGCGTGCAGAAATGGTGCCCACCAGTGTCATCAAAGTTGAAGGCGCTTGTAAAAGTGGTTTCCACCAGCATTCTACCTCCAGAAGCCGTCTTCTGCTCCTCTGGTACATGCTTTCAGATAAGCAAGTCAGTCTCCTTCACGGACACTTTGGTCTCTTTACAAACTGCTGCTTTTTGCTTAGGAATGAGATGTGGGCAGGAAATATAAAATTTTGTGACAGTAGTGTTAAAACCATCATTAGTGAATATATTTATCCAGAGCTTTATGCATAGTGAAAGAGAACTTGCAGGTGAATCCAGGGATGTGTAGAAGAGCTGTCTGAATCTGGAAAGATAGATAAGGACCAGGTCAGTGATAAAAAAAAGTAAGTGTTGAAGTCATGGAAACCACCAGCAAGGAAAAAAACATTTCGAGGAGGATGTGCTTATGCATTAATGACAAGAAACACCAAAGAGCCATTGCGTTGGTAACCGAGAGCTTTTGGTGACCTTAGCAAGGGTCATGTCAGTGGCGTCCTGAGAATCAGAGGCAGACTACAGCGCACTGAGGAGTGAAGAGGAGATTTTAAAGTAGAAACGATTTTCTGGGAAGATTTGCCAATGAAGAAAAGGAAGAGAGTGGCAGCTAGAAGGGACCATCAAAGCAAGGAGGGGTGATGATGATTTTAATAATGAAAGCAGTTTGAGTTCAGTTATATGCTGACGGGGAAGGTGGAAGGTATAAGGGCAGGCGGCACTTGGAGAAGGTGGAGGCGGTGGCTTGGTGGTGATTAAGAACTGACGTGTCCTTGGCTGTTTCGTGTGTAGGGGTGGCGATTCTGCAGAGGAGCATCCGACTTTATGCCCCCTTCTACTCCTCGGACATCCTCATCGCCTCCCCTCTGGGCTTGAGGACCATCATTGGTGGAGAAGGAGAGAAGAAGAGAGATTTTGACTTCCTGTCTTCTATCGAACTGCTCATCATCGATCAGGCTGACATCTACTTGATGCAGAACTGGGAGCATGTCCTGGTAATGTTGCTCATTCGTATTTAGAGACAAACTCAGTGGGTTGAGTCCGAAAGGATTATTCAAGTCCATATTAAAACTCAGCTAGTCTGGAAATAGAAATGTTCCAGATTTTCCAGTTTGCAAACGAGAAGTATCCCCTCTGCTAGCCGCAGGTTGCTCAGTATCCAGAAAGGTAAAACCTCTTGTCCATCTTCTCAAATCACCAGATAGGAGTTCTTCCCCTTATAAAGGTGGCTTCTACTAATAGACTGCTTTAGTGTGGTTGGTTGGTTGAAATCCCTCCTCACCGAGGATGTCTGTATCTAAAATGATTCCTCCTGCAGTTTATGCTCATTTTCTTTAATTCAGTGTTTGGTAGAGTTTGGGAAAAGATTGCTCATGTCTTACTGATAAATGTGAGATGTTTTTGTCCTCCTACTATAATTAGTGCTGGGATTTTTTTTTCTCCCGCTCCACACATTCTGCAGTGTCTTTGAGAACCATAGGTTTATTTTGACAGTATAAGGTAAGTGAGAACTTACCTTTTCTACAACTCCAGGACTTAAAGTTTGCAGCAAATAAAGGGGAGTACTTATAAAGTAAGGAATAAATTTATAGTGTTTGTAACCCTTCAGTATACAAGGTAAAAATATGAGTAACATAGAAAAGGCATGTTGATAGCTGTGGTAGTGGTTTAGTTGCTAAGTTGTGTCCAGTTCTTGCAATCCCATGGAATGTAGCCCACCAGGCTCCTCTGTCCATGGGATTCTCCAGACAAGAATACTGGGGTGGGTTGCCATTTCCTTCTCCAGGGGATCTTCCTGACCCAGGAATTGAACCCAGGTCTTCTGCCATTGCAGGCAGGTTCTTTACCGACTGAGCTACGAGGAAGCTAATGGTTGAGTCATGTCTAATTGGTTGATGTGTAGTCACTCAGGGAATCTCCTAATGTTTTGAGAACCAGGTCGTGAAAGGACAGTGGTTCTGTTTTCTGTGTCATTTTCCTTCTTGTCCAAGTGTGAAGCTAGGTTGCTTATAGAGTAACAAGGGTGGTATTTCAGAAATACACTGTATAGGATACTATCTTGATCCCTTTTGAAAGATCCACGAGGTAGCCAATCTCAGCTTTATTTTCGTGTTGGGAATGTTTACCTGACTGTGGACAAGTCACACTCCTGCCTGCACCACAGTTGTCTTGCTGTAACTTGGGAGGTGATAATGTACATTCCTCAGGGTTAAGTAAGACAAAAGGCTTATGGGACGCTTAGCCAAATGCCTTCTAGATAAGTGCTCAGTAAATATTAATGGAGTATTATTTCTGCTCACAGCATTTGATGAACCACATGAACCTGCTGCCCCTGGACTCACATGGGGTGGACTTTTCTCGAGTGCGGATGTGGAGCCTCAACAATTGGTCCAAGTACTATCGCCAGACCCTGCTGTTCGGGGCCCTGCAGGATGCCCAGATCAACTCCGTGTTCAACAAGTACTGCGTCAATGTGCAAGGCCAGGTGGGGTCTCCCCTTTCTCTGACCTTGGGGAAGTGTCGGGTGTTGTTTGGGTCACAAGGCAGAAGGGGAGGATTACATCTGGTCAGCAGCAGGGATAGCTCACTTCCTGATGCTCTCCCTGACCCCTGGCAGGTGGCCGTGAGGAACGTCCCGATGACGGGCTCCATCAGTCAGGTCCTGGTGCAGCTCCCGCATGTCTTCCAGAGGATGGAAGCGGAAAGCCTCGCTTCCATGATTGATGCCAGGTACCCACATTCCCCGCCCTTCCCACTGGACCCTGGGACTCACAGGGCTTTTACCTGCTGTTCAAACTTAGAATTGGACTCCATGCTGGCTTTATCGATGACCGTTTGCAAGATGAAATGAGTTGATTCCCCTCCGTCATGGCATTGACAGAGGAGGACACTGAAGCCCAGAGAGGCGATGCCTCGCCCTGGTTCTGATATCTGGTTAGTGGCAGAGCTGGTGGATCAGGGGTACTTTCCTCTAGATGGTGACATTTTAAAATTACATTAATTGCTTAATGCTGCATGTCAGCAACTTAATTGTAAGCCCTTCAGGGCAAGAACTCCTTTTCTAAATCTCTATGTTATTTTCTCCTGTTTGCTCATTGCGTTTAGTCGGGGGACCCTTGGCAGCAGAATGGTGCTTAGTGTATGGTGGGTGTCCAGTAATTATTTGTTGGCTGACTGACAGCTGAATGAATGAGTGATACGGTTATATACTTCCCAGAAGAATTCTCTGGAAATACCGGTGTTGCATTCATGCTTTGTGATGAGTAGTGCTAGCACTTACTTTCTAACGTGTTGAACAAGTTTAATCTCTCTGCAGTGCGGTAGACCAGATTGGCCTCTTAGGGGAGGTGGAGGGAGGCTGTGGCTTGCCCAGGGCCACACAGTTAGCAGTGACCCTGCGGGCTCACTTCCAGACCGCTGACTTTGCTCTTCACCTTTCCAAATCAGGTTCAACTTTTTCGTGAACAAGATTCTGCCTCAGTATCGGGATGCAGTCATGTCCCACACGCTTATCTATGTCCCCTCCTACTTTGACTTCGTGCGTCTCCGAAATTACTTCAAGAAGGAGGAACTGAACTTCACTCATATCTGCGAGTACACCCAGAAGTCTGGGGTCTCCAGGGCCAGACACTTCTTTCTTCAAGGGGAGAAACAGTTCCTGCTGCTCACCGAGCGCTTCCATTTCTACAAAAGGTGAGAAGTAGGGCCGGGCTTCAAGCGGCCTCCCTGGAGGGCCTGCTTCTGAGTGTACGGGGGGCTTTGCAGTGCTGTGGTCTCCCCACTCCACCTCCTGGAGAGACGCCAGAGTCTCGGGGCTGGACAGGCTTTTCTTGATGGATTGTTTGCTTTTCTTGCAAAATGGGTGTTGCTGGAAAAGGTTGTAAAAATGAATGAGTGCCTGCAGCATGTTATATGTAGATGTGGAGTGGACCCGTACTTAGGGTGCTTCCTAAGTAGCTTTCTTGAGGATATGCCCCTCAAGGAAGGTGTTACCGAGTTGAGCAGCTCTTGACAGGGACAACTCGAGTACAGCAAAGGGTGGGTGGAGCCTGTCATAGGAGCACAGATGAAACATTGGGGACTGTGTGGAGATGGAAGCTGAGTGCGGTGTCAGTGTTCAGGAAGTTCTCATGTGTCCAGAGATGGTGTGCACACACTTCCTCACCAAAGAGAACAGGGACTAAGGGGCCCCTTGATTTTTAGGAAGAGCAAAAGGCGAGGGCCTTAAAGGTGAATATTTAAGACCTTCAGCATCTGCTTAGCTTCCCCACCATGTGACTTCGACAAAAATGTTGGTTGACCTTCTTTTAAATTAGAGTGTTAGTAATATTGGTCCTCTGTTACTGATTAGAGTGTTAGTAATATTGGTCCTCTGTTACTGTTTGGGACAGCTGCAGCCCTTCATGCGCCCAGAGCTCGGTGGTTTTCTTGTTCTGCTAATTCTCTCTACCGCCAAGTGTGAAAGCCTCCTTTAAGCCCTTACCTGGAGAGAGATGGAGATTGCATCCTATAACCTTTTCTTTCCTGATTCGTAGTAATGTTCAGTAGCTTAAGTTCTGACTTGACTGTTTTGTTAATTCTCAGTCACACACCACTGAGGGACACATTTCCTCAGACTCTCTAACAGCTGAGCCAGAAGTCTTCTAGGCTTTGGAGCTTATTAGTTGGTGCACCTTGGCACTGCATTGCCTTTTAGTTTATGCTGGTGTTGGGTGGTGTCCCCAGAAACCCTCTCCTCACCAGGAAGACGGCACCCTCCAGGGGAAGCGGCTGGCACGGCCTGACCTCTGGCATTCTGCTGACAGCGGTTGTCAGCCAGCGGAGAGGCGAGGCATGACTGCATCTGTGTTGAGAGGGCTTCACTCTCGCTGTTTGGCCCAAGAGTTTTAACAAATGCCTGCTTCCCGGCATCATTATTTGCTTCCTTCCAATGAGTTGTTGTTTTCATTTGTGTCGGAAAATGGTATTTTGGGGGGAAGTTGCATTCAGCAGGTCTTAAGAGCCCTTAGTTTTCCAAAAGCTTAACATATCAAAGCAAGTCCTTTGAATGAAGTGGATGGACTGGAAAACTTGCCAACGTGAATATCTCTCACAACTGTGAATTAAGCTGGGATGAGGACCTCTCTTAAAGAGCAGATCTTCAAGGAGAGGGCATGGTGTTAAGAGGAGCCCCTTCTCTAAAGTGGGACAGTCTCCTGTCTTACACTGTTCATTTAGTGACCGGATGGTTTTGTCCCCAAAGTCATGGTAAAGACAGACCTGACATGTGCCATTTGCTTTACACCCTGTATCCAGTTATTGGGTGTTAAATGTGAATCTAAGCTATTTGTAACTGCCAATTGTCTCAAGGTTCCCAGCTATAGAATTTTGTGCTTGAGAGGTCACGAAGGTGATGATAGGTATTTTTATCTGCAGTGTCTTTGTGATTTGATTTTTTTAATTTGACCGTGGGGAAAAGCACATGTGTTTTCAACTTTAGTAACCAACTGTAAAATTCTGTGTCTGTATTCTCTGAGGAAGCAGTGTTAGAAATACTGCAGTTCATTTGTGAGCTAATGAAAAATTTTCACCTGAAGATTTGTTTTCTTTGAGAAGATGAAACCAGTAGAATCTTGGGGCTGGATTGGCCTTTGGTCATGGTACTCCTGAGGTGAGGACAGTTCCTAGCTTCTTGTTTGAGCATTATCAGGGGTAAGCACAGCATGAAGGATTGGCACTCGGAAGCTCTAGAGGTGGGATTCCTAGAGCTGGGAAAGGCCGCCTGGGGTGTCCGGGTGCTCCTTGCCCCAGTGAGAACCCCAGCTGTAGAAGTAGCAGACGGAGCCTTTATAGACCGTGGAGGAGCCAGCCTTTCAGGTCAGTTGTGGGTGCCTCATTTTTCATTGGCAGTTGGCAGGTAGCATAGGTATCTGGAATGTCCTTAAGTTTAGGTCCTGTCAGAGTGTCAGGCCATTCGTTGGGGTCGTTGAAGACACAAAACATGCGCAGGCGAGGAGGGAGGCAGGGAAGGGTGCAGGAGGCTCCGGGAGCGGGAGCTGGCTGCCCTCTGAGGAGGCCCTGCTCACGCCCTCTGACTTCCAGAGGACCCCTGGCCTCTGTGCATTGCTCAGTCGCTAAGTCGTGTCCGACTTTGAGGCCCCATGGACTGTGGTCTGCCAGGCTCCTTTGTCCATGGGATTTTCCAGGAAAGAATACTGGAATGGGTAGCCGTTTCCTTCTCCAGGGGATCTTCCCCACCCAGGAATCGAACCTGCATCTTCAGCGTTGCTGGAAGACTCTTCACCGCTGAGTCACCTGGGAAGCCCTAGTCTCTACTGCGTCTCTGCTGTCGACAAGTTGGCACTAAGAGATTTTCTTAGTCCCTAAGTAGAATACCTGTTGGAGTCGGTTTTGTTGTTTTATTTTGTTTTAAAAATACTCTCATTATAAGAGTATTATTGTTAGAGAACCTGGAAAATCTAGGTTAAAAAAATGGAATCACCTATATCCCCCTGATACAAATACTCATTTGGGTATATTTCTTCCCTGGATTTTTAATGTCAAAAAACTTGTGTACATGCACACAGACACAAGCAATTTGAAAAAAAAAATGCCAAAGTTGAGGTCCCCATGTACACATAGGGACTCTCTTTCTTTTACGTGTTTTATGTGCTCATAGAAAAAAAACAAGTTATCGGTTTGCCGTGTATGCTTGTGTGTTGTGGATATTATTTTTAAGGCTTTTTAAGTTTATATATGGTCCTGTCACATCCTTCCCCCACCAACTTTTTTATTTGGGAAGATTTCATTTCAAAAGACACTGTAAAGCTCTCCCGGTGAGCCTCTCTAACTCCTTCCACGTAGACTTGGCCAGCTGTTGGCATTTTGCTCCGTTCACATTCTGTGAACTCACATTCTGTCTCTCCTCTCTCTCCTCCCACGTCTTATTTTTTTTCTTCCTGAACTATTTGACAGTAAATTATAGGAGGCTTTATGACACTTAACTTCTAGATCTTTCAGCATGTAAAATGGCTAAAAACAAAATTCTGTCATTTATTGACATTCCACTTGACATGATTGCAATAATATCGTCTAATCTTTAGTCTATGTTCAGATTTTCCTAGCTGTTTTCCAGTGACTATCACAGCTGTCCTCCACCAGCAGTCCAGGATTTAGGATTTAATTGAGTATCATACATTGCATTTGGTTAACATGTTTCTTCAGTTTATTTTAGCAGTTCTCAAGCTGGGACTAGTTTTGCTTCCCAAGGGACATTTGGAAATATCTGGAGACATTTTGAAATATCTAGAGACATTTTTGGTGGTTACAGCTGCAGGGTTATTCTAGTGGTTCACACAGGCAAGGCCTGAGTGCTGCTAATCCCCCTTCAGTTCACAGGATGGCCCCTACAACAAAGAATTATCTGGCTTAAAATGTCAGTAATACTGCAAAAAAAAAAATGCCAAAGTTGAGGTCCCCATGTACACATAGGGACTCTCTTTCTTTTACGTGTTTTATGTGCTCATAGAAAAAAAACAAGTTATCGGTTTGCCGTGTATGCTTGTGTGTTGTGGATATTATTTTTAAGGCTTTTTAAGTTTATATATGGTCCTGTCACATCCTTCCCCCACCAACTTTTTTATTTGGGAAGATTTCATTTCAAAAGACACTGTAAAGCTCTCCCGGTGAGCCTCTCTAACTCCTTCCACGTAGACTTGGCCAGCTGTTGGCATTTTGCTCCGTTCACATTCTGTGAACTCACATTCTGTCTCTCCTCTCTCTCCTCCCACGTCTTATTTTTTTTCTTCCTGAACTATTTGACAGTAAATTATAGGAGGCTTTATGACACTTAACTTCTAGATCTTTCAGCATGTAAAATGGCTAAAAACAAAATTCTGTCATTTATTGACATTCCACTTGACATGATTGCAATAATATCGTCTAATCTTTAGTCTATGTTCAGATTTTCCTAGCTGTTTTCCAGTGACTATCACAGCTGTCCTCCACCAGCAGTCCAGGATTTAGGATTTAATTGAGTATCATACATTGCATTTGGTTAACATGTTTCTTCAGTTTATTTTAGCAGTTCTCAAGCTGGGACTAGTTTTGCTTCCCAAGGGACATTTGGAAATATCTGGAGACATTTTGAAATATCTAGAGACATTTTTGGTGGTTACAGCTGCAGGGTTATTCTAGTGGTTCACACAGGCAAGGCCTGAGTGCTGCTAATCCCCCTTCAGTTCACAGGATGGCCCCTACAACAAAGAATTATCTGGCTTAAAATGTCAGTAATACTGCGCCTAAGAAACCCTCATCTGGAATAATTCTCTTCCTTTTGTTCTTTGTCATGATACTGACATTTTTTGGAAAAGTTTAGTCTGGTTTCCTGTAGAATGTCCCGCAGTCTGGATTTGCCTCTTTTCTTATTATTTAGGTCAGTGTCCCCAAACTTTACTATACATTGGAATCCCCTAGTAGAGCTTTTAAAAAATCGGAATGCCCATGTCATACCCCAGTATCAATTGAATCATGTGTTGGAGATGGAGACCAGTTATATAATAGATATTTTTTGTAAACAAATAGGTGATTCAATAGGCATCCAAGTTTGGGAATCACAGATTTATACATTATTTTGGTAAGAATTCTACATGAAGGCACAGGGTGTCCGTTTATCCCATTTTGGGTGATGCTAAACATAATCACCTGGTCAAGGGAGGTCTGCTAGGTCTCTGCCTTGTAAAGATACCTTTTCTGTTTGATTATGAGTAACCTGTGTGGTGTGCATGGTATCCGCTTTAGTGGTTACTTCGTGTTACGTGCTTTGAATGGGGATAGTTAACCCAGTTTCCTTTTAACAGACATGTTGTTGTTTTCTGCTATTACGAGTAATGCCATGAGCAGCCATCTGTGTAGTTGATGGCCTAGTTGCCTAGGTATTTCCTTGGGATAAATTTGGAAAGGAAAACTTGTTTGTTCAAAAACTGTGCACAATTTAATGTTTGCTGTACGTTGCAGCTCCCATCTTCTCCATTCCCCCCCAAAATACATACAGTAACTTATACTCCATTAACCTGTCTCTGTAAAACCCTACCTGTTGCCAGTAGTTTGATAGTCAAAATGATACCGTGTGGTTTTAATGTCTTTTTCTTGCTTTTCTATGTTTTTGTAATAGTTGAATGGAGTTCCTGGGGTAGTTGGCGTGGACACACCTCTTGCGTCAGGTCATTAGTGTGGGAGTTGGGAGCCTAGTGAGGATCTGGTTGTTACCATGGTTACCATCCAGGTACCACAGACTGCAGTTACTCCAGCAGACAGTGGCCTGGCACAGGCTGGAGGGTCTTGTCTCAGGACCTGTTCCCCTCTCAGCTTTCCCCCAGCCGTGCGCCCCTGTGCCCAGGAAGAGCCTCTCTCCGCACTCCAGCCACCCCTGCTCGTTCCTCTGCACAGGCTTGAAGTGGGGCAGGGGCTCTCCAACCCGTCCAGCTCAGATACAGGCAGGCTTTCTCCACCCTGGGCCTTCTCAGGGTTCCTACGCCACCCTGCGTGGTGGCAGCCTCTCTCTGCCTTGCTCTGTGAGGGTCTTGGAGAGAGCTTCCTGCTTCTCCCCGCTGGCAGCAGACCCCTGCTTGTATCAGCGCAGGCTCCTGGGCTCCGCAGGCTTCAGCCCCTTGCTTAGGGACAGACTGCTCTTGCTTTTTACTGGGTGTGAGTCTTGTGGTGGGGAGGGATGGGGTGAGGGGGTTAATGCCCCTCCCTTGAAAGTGAAAGTCTCTCAATCATGTCCAACTCTTTGCGACCCCATGGACTGTACAGTCCGTAGAATTCTCCAGGCGAGAATACTGAAGTGGATAGCCTTTCCCTTCTTCAGGGGATCTTCCCAACCCAGGGATCAAACCCAGGTCTCCCGCATTGCGGGCAGATTCTTTACCAGCTGAGCCACTAGGGAAACCCTGCTCCCTTAGGGTAGCGGATTTTTGCTTCATCTGACCCCACCCCAGCAGTTGACCTCTATTCTGTTCATTGGCCTCAGGCTTTAGCTTCATACATAGTTGGGTCTGGGGAAAGAGTCTGCGCCACCCGCGGGCTCTCTCAGGTCTTCTGCCTTGTGTTCAGGGCCCCCAGTGGAGGCCTGTGGAAAGGACCTCGTGAAAATGAGCCAGAAATCCCAGGGATCCTGAACTCTCATGCAAACCCGTAATTGCCCTTTGAGAATGGTTGCAAGTGTAGCTGTTTGTTCCTACCCCCTTTCCCGGCAGCCACCCCCTTTCCTGTGGTGAAGTGTCCTGTTTTTCTTCAGATGAGCTTGTTGCTCTGGAATTCAGTCAGCAATGGGATGAAGCTGGCTCATGCCTGCTCTTGAGATCTGGTCGCACATCTCTTCCCATTTCCAAGTTCAGGAGCATGACATTGTTCACTTGAAGTGAAGGGTTTACACCACAGAAATTGGCAAGTGCTTCAAATCAGCACCTTCCCTCCCCCACTGAGAACCAGTTAAACACACACCAGGGCACTGCTGAATCAGCTCACCTGGTTGCCTCACATCGGCTGTCTAGGCCCAAGAAGAGGAATGTTGTTGTGGACTGTCTTTTTCTTGTTAGCATGGAAGCAGTCTTCTCTTGAATTTTCTACATGCTAAGCAGAAGTGAGACTCTGTGTCTGTTTGTTTTTGTCTTGATAACTGCTGAGGCAGAATTGTGTCTTGTCAACTTCGCTCGTTAGTGTTAGAATTCCTTTATAGAACGGGGATGGAGAAAATGAACCAAGTAATGAACTGCAGTTACATTCTGGAAGAGGAGGGTCTCCAGAGAGATAAGGCTGAGCCATGAGATAAAAAGACAAGGAAAACTTATCCTCCATGAATAAAATAAAATTCCCGAGGAAGTCTAACATCAGATGTGTCAGGAAAAATCAGACCCTTGTCAGCCTGTGAAATCTTTTGTTAGGAGGGAATGCTTGACCTCATCCTAACCACAAGGTGAGTCCTTAGGGTGTGCAGCCCTGTGGGGCAGGGAAAGAGTGAGGAAGCTCCTGATTCTAATTGCCTTCCCAGAATGCTTGATGGGTCCTTGGGCACAGTGTTATAAATGGATGAACTTAGAACGTCTGCCATGGAGTTAACATGTTGTCAAAGTGATAAGAAAAGACTTAATGCGAGGGCATTTGCAGTTTATTTTATGTACTGGATCTGACCTCATCTCCATTACAGAACATTGTTTTCCCTGATTATAAGGATAGTGTTAAATTGGAAGTTGTCTGCTTTTTAAATTTTTGATGACCGATTTTTAACCCTTGTCTTCTATTGTTCCCCAGCCTACCTCACTCTGCTCAGAGCAGGCTCAAGAAAGGCAAATTCATTTTATCTTAAACCAAACATTAGGAATTCAAACACGTTGTCACAAAAAATGAGCCCTTCCAGCTCGAATTAGAGTAACCGTTGGTCTGTGTCCCTGTGAAATTCCGAGGTGGCTTCTCCAGAAACTTCTCCCGTAGACATAGCCTCTCTTTCTCCTTCTGGCAGATACACAATAAAAGGCATCAGGAACCTGATTTTCTATGAACTGCCAACATACCCGCACTTCTACAGTGAAGTCTGTAACATGCTTCGAGCCACCAGCAGAGGCGAGGAAGCTGCCTGGACCTGCTCCGTCCTCTACTCCAAGTACGACGCCCAGCGCTTGGCCGCCGTGGTCGGGGTGGAGCGGGCCGCCCAGATGCTGCAGTCCAAGAAGAACGTCCATCTCTTCATCACCGGAGAAAGATGAGAGCTGGCCGGACAGGCAGCAGTGTTGGTGTGACACGGGATGCTTGACGCTCTGCACCGCTCGGACCCGATTCTGATCGCCTCTACAAAGAAGGGCTGCCAGCAGGAAGGGGCACCAGGCAGCATCTTCTCAGACACTTCTTCCCTTTCAGGTTGTGCATCCCTGAAAGGTTCGGCATGGACCAGATTTTGGTACAGCCTATCTTTGAGAGGACAGGAGGAGCTCCTGGGGGCTCTGAGAAGTTGATAGAAGGAATCCTTGACTTGTGAGTCTTTTTGTAAGCTGTAAATTGTTTTACTGTGATTTTACATCTGATTTATCCTGCTTGGTAAAGTCTGTCAGATTTGCCTGTTTCTGTTTGACACCTTCTTACACTGAGGCATACGTTTCTATGCTTGTGAGAACTGGTGGTGAGAAACTGGAATCCTTTTTGCTGTTGAACATCATCTTTTGGATCGTACAGGTTTTGCAAAACTGTTACTTTTCCCCAGCCAAACTTTTTTAAACCTTACATATCCTATTTTAATTCAACCTAGAAAAGTATATTCATCCACTGATCTGTCTTTAACTCATAATAACAAGTGTTTTTGTTAAAATATGTACCTAAAAATCACATTATATAAAATAACAATTTCTGCTCTACTTTAAGAAATAGTTTTGTGACACTGTTGATGCTACAAATTCATCTTCAACACTTGTCTTCGTCATTGCTGTAGTCACTTGTCTGTTACACTGAGAAGTTGGACTTTGAAAAACAGTTTTAGGGAATTCGTCCAGTGGTTCAGGCTCGGCACTTTCACTGGCGTGGTCTGGGTTCGGTCACTGTTTAGGGAGCTAAGATCCTGTACGCTGTATGTGTGTGATTTCCGCTTGTCTCATCACTGTAACACTAACTGACCACTTGTTTAAGGAGGTGCTTGCCAGCCTTTTTCACTATAGGGTCACTCACTCCCGTTTATTAATTAGTTTACATTACATTACGAGTATGGAAACATTTTTTTATCCAGTGAGTTATAATTGGTTATTACGGTTATTCCTTTAGATGGGTGAATCATCTCAGGTATGGCTAGCAGGAGCCCTTCAGGCTGACTGCTGTGTCTTTTTGACATGTCTCCCTTATACTTGGCCTTTTTATTTATTTTCTGACCCTGTAGGACAGTCCAGTTTTGTCTTGTACTCCTCATTACTCCAGCCCTACTTTCCTTGAAGTAAGGTCTCTCGGTCTTATCCAACTCTTCGAAACCGCATGGACTGGGGCCTGCCAGGCTCCGTCCATGGGATTTTCCAGGCAAGAGTACTGGAGTGGGTTGCCATTTCCTTCTCCAGACGATCTTCCCAAACCAGGAATCAAACCCAGGTCTCCGGCATTGTAGGCAGACGCTTTACTGTTACTTTCCTTAGTGGAACACTATTTTAAAACTAAGATTTGAGGACTAAGTGTGCTCAGTACTATTGTGGAGCCACCGGTCCCAGGTCATGTCAGCGGTCAGAGTTTAGGAGCATTTGCATGTGTGTACATGTATGCACATACCTGTGTGCCCATGACATCTAAATTTATTTCTGTATCCATGTTGAAAGCCACGAATTTATCCCGTACCTCCATTTCAGACTGACAGCACGGGGCTCCTTTTGTTTTCTCCCTTCCCATATTAATAGTTTTCTTCTCAGACAGTGAGACTTGTGGCTCCCATTATCCTCAATGGAACAATCCATAATTGGAACAGATTTTGTTCCTCTGGGACATGCTTGAAATTTCTTATTAAAAAAAAAACTGAAGTTACTTTTAGGGTACTCTTACTGCTAAATATATATATATATAGGCATTTTTATGTCTCTCTTTCCACAGTATGGAGAGTACAATTATTCATTCCATATATAGATGGGTTCCTAAAGTTTTGCAAATTTATAGTCCCAAGCCAGCCAAACTCATACTACAGGAAACTTTTTTTAAAAACATATTTTAAATTTTTATTGGCATATAGTTGATTTAAAAGTGAAGGTGAGAGTCACTGAGTTGTGTCCGACTTCATGTGACCCCCATGGACTGTACAGTCCATGGAAATCTCCAGGCCAGAATACTGGAGTGGGTAGCCTTTCGCTTCTCCAATAGATCTTCCCAAACCAGGGATCAAAGCCAGATCCCCCGCATTGCAGGCGGATTCTTTACCAGCTGAGCCACAAGATTGATTTACAGTGTTTTGTTAGTTTCAGGTGTACAACAGAGAGAATCAGCTACCCAAGCACATTTATCTACAAAGAGCTGTTATCCATAGAGTGCCCTGTGGTTATTGGCTTATTTGTGCCACTGTTTACCAGACAGCCTGTGTATTATGAGAAAAGAATTATTTGCCTGGTTCAGAGAAATGAGGAAGATACCCTCGTCTTCTATTTCCACATCCTTTTCCCTGTGAATTGTAGCCAGTCCGTGGCTTTCGTTATCACTAGTGACAAGACTCCCAAATCTCCGTTTTCTCTGGACCTCCACTCACTCGTGAGCCAGATTTCAAGTCCGTGATGTAGCCCCAGGAATACACATTTTATTAAGCTTTCCTGCTGCCTTTAATGCTGGCTTACAGCCAGCTAACTGCTTCTTACCACCCACAGAGAACACCGAGAGGATCGAGTGTGAACAAAGCCATGTTGCTTCTGTTCTTGGCTCAGCACCTGCGAAAGAAGGAAAGTAAGCCTGTGCGGTGGGCCTGGCTCCTCACTGATTGCAGAGGGCGGCATCTGGAGTGGTTTCACTACCTTCCCATCAGATCTCCCATAAAAAATGAGAGGAGAGAGGCTGCTGAACTGGGATAAAAACGCCTAAGCTGGAATTACACACGCTCTTGATATTTCCTCACAAGGCTCACCCTGAGCAAACAAGCACCTATACAGTGCTGGTAGAAGACAGAACATGGAATAGTCCCAGTCCTGGGAAGAGGTAGAATTTTAAGGAAGGAAAAGGAACTTAACCCGAAAGTAAGAGTTTTAAACTTTTTTTTTCTTCTTCCCATGGTAATAAAACTAGCTCAGCACTTTTCTTTTTGAGGGGAAAAGAGCTTTGAATCATGAATGCTCTCTACACACTGCAGGATGTTGGGGAGGGGTCTGGGAAGCTGCGGCCCAGGATGTGCACCACCCAGGAGATGGTGGCCCAGATGCCAGGATGGGCTCACTAGGGGCTCAGCAGGCCCAGGAGGCCCTTCTGTTGACAGACAGATGCTGGGCACCCAGGCTCCCTGGTGAGTGAAAAATGGCAACTGTTCATTTCTGAATATGGCTCAGGGAGGGGAGGTAAATCCTGACCTTCCCTCTTTCCAGAGTTAATTAGCCACAGCCAGATACTGTTATTAGTGAACATTTATGTAGCACCTGCTGTGTGCTGGGGCTGAGCCCAGTTTATGTGTAGTAGCTCATTTAATCCTCAGAAAATCTATGTAAGATAGGCATTCCCATCACCCTCGCTTTACAGAAGGAGGAGGCTGAGGCACAGAGAGGCTCATCAGCTTGCCCACATTCACACAGAAGGGAGCTCACCCCTTCCAAGAGCCGCCCACCACTCCGCAGGCCTCCGTGAGGCAGAAGTAGCTCACGATGTTACTTTCACTGTCACCCCATCATAGAGGGAGGAAATCATCACTGGGAGAAGTCATTTCTCCCAATGTTAAGGCACGCTATGTGTGCTAAGTTGCTTCAGTCATGTCTGATTCTTTTGACCCCATGGGCTGGAGCCCACCAGACTCCTCTGTTCATGGAATTCTCTATTCATGGAATACTGAAGTGAGTTACCATTTCCTCTTCCAGGGGATCTTTCCTATTAGGGATCAACCTGCATCCTTGAGTCTCCTACGTTAGCCAGCAGGTTCTTTACCACTAGCGCCACCTGGGAAGCTATACCGCCATAGTAAGGCACGCTAAACCACCATAGTAATCAAGCCAGTGTCGTGCTGGCAAAGGAGTAACATACAAATCAGTGGAACAGAATAGGCAACCCAGAGATAGACCCACACAAATATACCCAATTAATTTCTAAAATCAGTTCAGTTCAGTTCAGTCGCTCAGTCGTGTCTGACTCTTTGCAACCCCATGAATCGCAGCACGCCAGGCCTCCCTATCCATCACCATCTCCCGGAATTCACTCAGACTCACGTTCATCGAGTCTGTGATGCCATCCAGCCATCTCATCCTTTGTCGTCCCCTTCTCCTCCTGCCCCTAATCCCTCCCCACATCAGAGTCTTTTCCAATGAGCCAACTCTTCTCATGAGGTGGCCAAAGTACTGGAGTTTCATCTTTAGCATCATTCCTTCCAAAGGAATCCCAGGGTTGATCTCCTTCAGAATGGACTGGTTGGATCTCCTTGCAGTCCAAGGGACTCTCAAGAGTCTTCTCCAACACCACAGTTCAAAAGCATCAATTCTTCGGTGCTCAGCCTTCTTCACAGTCCAAGTCTCACATCCATACATGACCACAGGAAAAACCATAGCCTTGACTAGACGGACCTTAGTCAGCAAAGTAATGCCTCTGCTTTTGAATATACTATCTAGGTTGGTCATAACTTTTCTTCCAAGGAGTAAGGGTCTTTTAATTTCATGGCTGCAGTCACTATCTGCAGTGATTTTGGAGCCCCCCAAAATGAAGTCTGACACTGTTTCCACTGTTTCTCTAAACTTCTAATTTAAAACAGTTTTAGATCAACAAAATTCCTACAAAGATTAACAGTGTTTCCACATACTCAGTTTCCCCTGGTAATAGCTTTCACTGTCACAATTAATACTGATACAATATTATTAACTGAAGTCCACCTTTTATTCAGATTTTCTAATTTTCCATAATTTTTTTTCCAATATGCCATGCAGGATATCACATTGTTTAGCAGTTATGCCTGTTAGGCTTCTATTGATTGTGACAGTTTTCAGACTTTCTTTGTTTTTTTGAAAAGTCTGATACTTTTGAAGATTACTGGTCAGGGACTCTGTAGAAAACTCCTGAATTGGGATTTGTTTGCTGTTTTTCTTATGATTACAGTAGAGTAATATGTTTTTCAGAGTAAGATCACAGAGGTGAAGTATTAGTCTCATCACATCATATCTAGGATACATGTTATAAATATGATTTATCACTGTTAATATTATCATTGGTCACCTGATTGAGATAGTGTTTGTCATATTTTTCCATTGTAACTATTCTTTGCCCTCCCTTACCATACTATATTCTTTAGAAGAAAGTTACCACAGGTAAGCCATAATTAAGAAGAGGAGAGCTTTCTTTGGAAAAATGTCTGTTTAGGTCATCTACTCATTTTTTTTAAAATTGGGTTGTTTTTCTGATATTGAGCTGTATAAGCTGCTTGTGTATTTTAGAGATTAATGCTTTGTCAGTTCTTCATTTGCAATTATTTTCTCCCATTCTGGGGGTTGTCTTTATGTCTTGTTTATGTTTTCCTTTGTTGTGCAAAAGTGTTTAAGTCCCATTTGGTTATTTTTGTTTTTATTTCCTTTACTCTAGAAGGTAGGTCAAAGTGCATTTTGCTGCGATTTATGTCACAAAGTGTTCTGCCTATGTTTCCCTCAAGCAGTTTTATAGTATTTGGCCTTACATTTAGTTGTATAACCCATTTTGAATTTATTTTTGTGTATGGTGTTAGGGCATGTTTTAATTTCATTCTTTTACTTTCAGCTGCCCAGCTTTCCCAGCACCACTTATTAAAGAGGCTGTCTCTTCTCCATTGTATATTCTTGGCTCCTTTGTCAAAGATGAGGTGCCCATAGGTGCATGGGCTTATCTGTGGACTTTCTATTATGTCCATTGATTGATATTTCTGTTTTTATGCCAGTACCATGGTTAAAGCGTCTGCCTGGAATGCGGGAGACTCGGGTTCGATCCCTGGGTTGGGAAGATCCCCTGGAGAAGGAAATTGCAACCCACTCCAGTACTCTTGCCTGGAGAATCCCATGAAGGGAGGAGCCTGGTGGGCTACATTCCATGGAGTCACAAAGAGTCGGACACGACTGAGCAACAAACTACTAACTACTAACTACCATGGTTTTACCATGGTATGAACATTCACCTAGAGCCAGACATCCACAGTGTGAAGTCAAGTGGGTCTTAGGAAACATTATGATGAACAAAGTTAGTGAGGTGATGGAATGCCAGGTGAACTATTTCAAATCCTAAAAGATGATGCTGTGAAAGTGCTGCACTCAATATACCAGCAAATTTGGAAAACTCAGGAATGGCCACAGGTCTGGAAAAGTTCAGTTTTCATTCCAATCCCAAATAAAGGAAATGCTAAAGAATGTTCAAACTACTGCACAATTGCACTCATTTCACATGCTATCAAAGTAATGCTCTAAATCTTTCAAGCTAGGCTTCAACAATACATGAACTGAAAACTTACAAATGTACAAGCTGGATTTATAAAAGGCAGAGGAACCAGATATCAAAATGCCAACATCCACTGAATCACAGAAAAAGCAATGGCATTGCAGAAAAACATCTACTTCTGCTTCATTGACTACACTAAATCCTTTGACTATGTGGATCACAACACACTGTGGAAAATTCTTCAAGAGATGGGAATACCTGACCACCTTACCTGCCTCTTGAGAAACCTGCATGAAAGTCAAGAAACAACAGTTAGAAACAGACATGAAATGACAGACTGGTTCCAAATTGGGAAAGGAGCATGTCAAGGCTATATATTGTCACCCTGCTTATTTGACTTATATTCAGAGTACATCATTGGAAATGCTGGGCTGAATGAAGCTCAAGCTAGAATCAGGATTGCCAGGAGAAATAACAGTAACTTTTGATATGTAGATGACACCCTTCCCCCTGCAAAATGACAGAAAGCAAAGAGGAACTAAAGAGCCTCTTGATGAAAGTGAAAGAAGAGAGTGAAAAGCTGACTTAAAACTCAACATTCATAAAACTAAAATCATGGTATCTAGTCCCATTGCTTCATGGCAAATAGATGGGGAAACAATGGAAACAGTGAGAGACTTTATTCTCTTGGGCTCCAAAATCACTGAGGATAGTGACTGCAGCCATGAAATTAAAAAGACACTTACTCCTTGAAAGAAAACCTAAGACAAAACTAAACAGTATATTAAAAAGCAGAGACATCACTTTGCTGACAAAGGTCTGCATAGTCAAAGTTATGGTTTTTCCAGTAGTCATGTATGGATGTAAGAGTTGGACTGTAAAGAAGGCTCAGCACTGAAGAACTGATGCTTTTGAACTGTGGTGCTGGAGAAGACTCCTGAGAGTTCCTTGGACAACAAGGAGATCAAACTAGCAATTTTAAGGAAAATCAACCCTGAATATTCATTGAAAGGACTGATGCTGAAGCTGAAGCTCCAATACTTGGCCACCTGATATAAAGAGTCAACTCATTGGGAAAGATCATTATGCTAGGAAAGATTGAGGGCAAAAGGAGAAGGGGGAAAGAGAGGATGAGGTGGTTGGGTGGCATAGTTATCTCAATGGACATGAGTTTGAGCAAATTCTGGGAGATGGTGAAGGACAGGGGAAACCTGGCATATTGCAGTCAGTCCATGAGGTTGCAAAGAGTTGGACCCAACTGAGTGACTGAATAACAACAACTACCATACTGTTTTGATTAGTGTAGCTTTGTGGTACAGTCTGAAGTCAGGGAGGTTGGCTGCTCCAGCTCCATTTTTATTCCTCCAGATTGCTTTGGCTATTCAATGTCTTTTGTTTTTCCATACTAATTGTACAATTTTTTGTTCTAGTTCAGTGGAAAATGCCATTGGTAATTTGATAGGGATTGCACTGAATCTGTGGATTGCTTTGAGTAAGATAGTCATTTTCACAATATTGATTTTTCAATCCAAGAACATGGTATATCTCTCCATCTGTTTGTATCTTCTTTGATTTCATTCATCGGTGTCTTATGGTTTTCTAGATGCTCAACATTGCTCACTACTAGAGAAATGGAAATCAAAACTTCATTGATGTATCACTTTACACTGGTCAGAACGGCCATCACCAAAATATCTACAAACAAATAAATGCCAGAGGGGATCTGGAGAACAGACCTTGTATGCTGTTGGTGGGGATGTAGATTGATACAGTTACTATAGAGAACAGTATGGAAATTCCTTAAGAAACTAGGGATAAAACAAACATATGACCCAGCAAACCAACTACTGGGCATATACTCTGAGAAAACCATAATTCAAAATGACACATGTACACCAATACTCACTGAAGCATTATTTTAAAATAGCCAGGACATGGAGGCAACCTAGATGTCCATCAACAGATGGATAGATAAAGAAGTTGTGGTACATATATACAATGGAATATTATTCAGCCATAAAAAGGAATTAAAGTGGGTCATCTGTAGTGATTTGGATGAACCTAGATCGTGACCGCAGTCATGAAATTAGAAGATGCTTACTTCTTGGAAGAAAGTTATGACCAACCTAGATAGTATATTCAAAAGCAGAGACGTTACTTTGCCAACTAAGGTCCGTCTAGTCGAGGCTATGGTTTTTCCTGTGGTCATGTATGGATGTGAGAGTTGGACTGAGGGGCTCCAAAATCACTGCAGATGGTGACTGCAGCCATGAAATTAAAAGACGTTTACTCCTTGGAAGAAAGTTATGACCAACCTAGATAGTATATTCAAAAGCAGAGACGTTACTTTGCCAACTAAGGTCCGTCTAGTCAAGGCTATGGTTTTTCCTGTGGTCATGTATGGATGTGAGAGTTGGACTGTGAAGAAGGCTGAGCGCCGAAGAATTGATGTTTTTGAACTGTGGTGTTGGAGAAGACTCGAGAGTCCCTTGGACTGCAAGGAGATCCAACCAGTCCATTCTGAAGGAGATCAACCCTGGGATTTCTTTGGAAGGAATGATGCTAAAGCTGAAACTCCAGTACTTTGGCCACCTCATGCGAAGATTTGACTCATTGGAAAAGACTCTGATGCTGGGAGGGATTGGGGGCAGGAGGAGAAGGGGACGACCAAGGATGAGATGGCTGGATGGCATCATGGACTCGATGGACGTGAGTCTGAGTGAACTCCGAGACATAGTGATGAACAGGGAGGCCTGGTGTGCTGTGATTCATGGAGTCTCAAAGAGTTGGACATGACTGAGGGACTGAACTGCACTGAACTGTGGAAGGTGAAAGAACCCCCCCCCACACACACACACATCTCTTTTCGTCGCTAGTCACTCCTTCCACGTGCATCCACCATGTCCAGCTGACAGCAGGAAGTGCATGTCTTTCTAAAGACTTGTGTCTCTTCCTCTTATACGATACGCTCCAGCCAGAGCTGCAATAAAATTCTATGCAATGAATTTTATGCCCTTTTTTTTTTTTTCTGAATCTAGACATATGTTCCTATCCCCTCATGGTTTTCCTTTTTTCTCTGAGGACCCGCCTTTCTTTAGATGCGCGTTGCTGGCTTTTCAGACTAATTCCTGCATTCCCCTGTACTCCTCTGGCCACGTGGCCATCTCTCCTGTGGGACACCAGGACCCGTGGAAGAACCTGTCCAGGCCTCTGCCACACAAACGGGCTGTCATCTCCGTGGTTGGAGTCCCAGGCCCCAAAGGTTAGGGCCGAGATTGGATCGCCACAGGCTTGCTTGCCCTGCACAGGAAATGTGAATCTGGTGGGCCTCTCTGCCCAGGTGCGTCCCCCTCGCTGCCGGAGGAAGCCCTGCACTCGCTGGCCCTCGTCCTGGCCTCCCCGGTGGGCAGGGAATGGCACAGCCCTGGCCCAGCTGTCAGGGTCTCAGGCTTGAGCCTCTGCCGCTGGCTGGGACCCAGTGGGAACCGTAACCTCGGCTGACACAGGGAGCGAAGGCAGGTTTGCCGCTTGGCTGCTCTGGAAGCTGTGCTGAATCCCTGCCCATCTGTTCTCCCAGCTGAGCCAAGGCCAGAGCCGTCTAGCTCTCGCCAACCAGGGGACGACATGGAGCGTGGAATCCTGCGGCCCCTGTCCTCGCTGCCCGCTGCAGCCCCTCTCCTCTGCCAGTTGGACTGCCTACAGGGAGATGGCCCTGGGCTCACACCTGCTATAGATCCACAGATGTTCGTGAGTCTCTGCCTTCTGTGTTCACCATTTTCCAAAAGCGGCCCCGAGCTGGGTGTCGGCACCGTTACCACCACTGCCACGCTGTGGCCCCGCACAGGTCCTCCTGGCCACCTCTCAGCTGCCTCGTCTTTGTAAAGTGGGGGACAAGGCCTGCCATCCTGACGGGGGCGCGAGAGACGGTGGAAGGCACCGCTTCTGCTCGTCCTGCACGCCCCCTCCTCCCTAGTAATGGGACCCTGGGTTTACTGGGTGACCTTCTGTTCATCCTGCACGCGCCCCCTCCTCCCTAGTAATGGGACCCTGGGTTTACTGGGTGACCTTCTGTTCATCCTGCACGCGCCCCTCCTCCCTAGTAATGGGACCCTGGGTTTACTGGGTGACCCTCTGTTCGTCTTGCATGCGACCCCTCCTCCCCTAGTAGTGGGACCCTGGGTTTTACTGGGTGACCACAGTGCCCGAGCCCCATGGCGGTAAGCTGCGGCCAGAGAGGCAGCACTCAACTTTGGAGCAGGGTCTTAGGAGAGCACTTTGAGAGGAGCCCCTCTTTTGCCTCTTGTGCTTCCTGTTTCCTGCCTGGAGCACAGAAGGGACGGTCGAAGCTCCGCGGGAAGATGTCCTGTGCCCAGCAGATGGTAGCGCCGAGGCAGCAGGAGCCTGGCTCCCCGGCCGCAGCCCGAGGCTGCCGTCGCAGCACCGTGTGTCCTCCCTGCACCCTCCGCTGTGAAAACCTGAACCTCGTTTGTTTCAGCCCCTGAGGCCAGGCTGTATCGTTTATAAGTCCTAACGGCTGCAGAGGACAGAAACGGGATCACGAGTCCGGGGGCCAAAGGCCCTGCCTGTTCTTCCCTCGTCTCTGCAGCAACCAGTGTGGCGACTGTGCTTCAGGGCTGGCGTCTGGCACTTGGTGGGATATGGGTGCTAAGGTGTCGCTGGTTTTGGGCCATCGCTTCCGTCTTCTCCAATCCAACTGAGTCCTTAAGAATGAGGTAAGACACGTGTCTTTTCATAGGGTTTATGGAAACAGCGTAGGACAAAAATATCTGCCAAGAACACAGACTTCAACTCTCTGCAAGCTGGGGATCACTTGTTTTTTCATTTCTTCAGGTGGATTTCAGAGCAAAATTAGGAAATGAAAAATTAGGACTCGAGAGGTCTTATGACCCAGCCTGCCGCTTGACCCGTGAGTTGCCTGCCGATTCCTTGTCTCTTAGAGGCGTTCTCAGCCTTGGGTGAATGCTTCCAGGATGAGCTGCTTTCTGTGGCTTTTCAGTCACCTTTGCTCACTAGAGACTGAAACTTCCATCCATCGGCCTCACTCTGAAGTGCTGGTCTTTCTCTTCCACTTGTTATCTCTCAGCAACTTGACATTTCAGTTTGAAGTGAAATGACAATTTGAAGACATACGCTGTGTCCTCCATGAGACTTCTTTTTCCCGGTCAAGTATCCTTAGTTCCTTCAATGAAATCTTTTTTTTCTTTTCTGTTAATCTTTACTTTGGGTCTTCTTTTTAGGAAACAGCCCATGCTTATTTGGTAGACAGGTCAAACAGTGAAAAACAATCAAAGTACGCCTACTGGGTGGCAGCGATTACCATCTTGGCATGTTTCGTCTCAGATTCCTGTCTGCATTAATAATTTTAACAGCCAACAGTCTATACAGAGAGACCCTCGCGTTAAAAGGTGGTTTTGTCACCTGTCTGCTTAGCATGGCGCCTGGCATATTACACGACAAGGTAACATTCTCAGAAGAAGTTACTGCATGCTGGAAACTCTTCTGAACTCTTTACATGCATGAAATCAGTTCATCCTCACACGCTCTTCTGAAGCAGGCACCATCATTTTCCCTATTCTATATGGGAAATTAAGGCCCAGCTATGTGAAGGAACTTGTGCAGTCAATGACAGCTAAGATTTGAGCCCAGATAGTACAGTTCCTTCAAATTCACATGATTTTTCACTAGATCATTGCTTCTCTCAAGCAAAAACCAAGAAAAAGCACTCAATAGACTATATCTGTTGTTGTTATTACCCTTTTAAAGGACAGATTGGAATTATTGAACTCTTAGAAAAGACTGAGGAGAATATAATACTTTCCTGACTGGGGCACAGGGAGGTGTTATAAACAAACACTAATGAACTTGTTCTGTGTACCATCCTTCCGGACTGCATGACATTCTAAAGGGCAATCTCTGCTTCTGAGAAGCTTACTATCTCATATAGCAGAGGATTATTGAAGGCATTATTTTTAACCTTGTTTGTTGCTCTGTTTATCCTTGGTCCATCAAACTTTACCCAGAGAAATTAAATCAGGCCAAATAAAAATTAAGAAGATACTTTTCTTGAAACATGCACTTGCATGCAAAAGTGGTTAAAATCATGGGCGGTGGAACAAGGCTGCCTGGCCTGAAATCTCTGCTAATTTCTAGTTGTGTGATTTTTGTCAAATTCCTTAAATGCTCTGTGTCTCAGTTGCTGCATCTGTAAAATGGGCATGTTAATAATAATACCTGTCTCTAGAATGGTTATAATAGTGAAGTTACTTAATCCGTGCAGCACACTTAGAACACTCCCTGGCACATAGTCACTGCTCAGTCAGCCTTAACTTGTGTTACAAACAGACCTGCCCTCCCACGTTTATACGAAGCTGGAAGGAAACAAAAGGCATCGTGTATCAGCTGTCGTTTTGGTTTACCACCCTTACTCTTTTTAAGTAAATGAAAAATTTTGAGAGAGGGAGTGCTTCAAACAGTCGTGGGGGTTTTACTCAGCAAATTTCAGGGCTTAAGGACGAGGAGGTGTTAGAGTTGAATGAGTTATAAACACCAGGTGGCGCTGTAAACAAGCTCAGTAGCAGGCTCTTGGCCTCCCCTCTGACGGCCTCCGAGAGGCTGCTGTCCTGTGAGACGGAAAAACCCAGGCCTCTTTTTTTTTTTTTTATGGAAAACATTTCCAACACAGAGGAAATATGGTCATTCAAACAAATTTTTACAAAATCTTGTGCTATAATTGAATTGTTTATGAGCTAACACCTTTTAAAAATGATCCCACAAATAGCATATTTATGTCAGGAACTAGGTTTTATAGAGCAATGCACACTATGTTTTAAGAAATGGAAAATCACCGCCAGGTGCAATCCATGATTAAACTCACAAATAACTGTTGAAAATTAACGTTTTAAACACAAACCCCAAACTATAACTCAGCGAATAACCTCCTTTGGAAATACAACCCAATGTGTATATATGAGGCCCAAGTGACATGGTCCCCTGCTTCTCCTGCAGCAGGCTCTGGAGAACTGAGCACAAGATTTAGGATTCTGGTGGCTTGTCGGAATCTTCCTTCTAGAGGGTCAGAGTTTCCTTGGAGAGAAAACCACAGGGTATTTTCCTGGCGTCTTATCCACCTACCTCTTCCACGCCTGGTTTGTCCCTGCCTGCCTTCTGGAGACTGTCCACTTCCCCACCCGCCCCAGAGCAGATGTCCCCTTTATGCTTCCTCCCTCCTTGGTCCTCTTCCCAGGAACCGTATTTCCCAGATGAAAAGGCGGCAGGAGGCCACGGGCAAAAGAGAAGGGAGTTAATATTTATTGAACACCTCCTATGGGCCAGGAACTGGCCTGGGTGCTTTACCCGCATCATCTCACAATTGTAAAGCTGGTATCTACCCTCGTGTTGTGGGGGAACAGTCATTGTGAAGGGGAGTATCTAAGTCTTCTGAAGCAACCCAGCTCCTTAGTGGCCAATGCCACGGGTTTTCTCTGTCATCCCCATGCGATTGAGAAGGCCAAGGCCAGCGCCTCAGATGGAGATGAGACTGCAGAGGATTCTCTCTTCCAGTCTGTGGCCGTGTCTGGTCCACTCTCAGCGCAACACCTCGCAGGCGTGAATGCAGCTCCCTTCCCACAGTTTTACTTAGCTCAGGCCTCTGCTAGCCTCTTCCTGGTATAGCCCAGACTTTGGAACCTGCTGGCTTGGGCCTCAATCCCAGATTTACCTTTTACTGGGTGTGTGGCCTTTGGCAAGTTGCTTGCCATTGTCTCACCTCCGTTTCCTTATTTGTAGTATGGAGACAATGCCGTCTCTTCGGGAGTGGAATTACGCAGATGACATGAAATGACCTCATCACAGTCCTCTTCCTGCCCTTTTGCCGGGACAGCCTGTTGATTCATCCATGCTACACGTGTGCACCGTGCACCCACCGTGTGCCAGGAATTCTTCGGGGCACATAGGACAGACCTGCTTCCTACATTCAGGGAGTTATAGGGCATGAGCGAGACAGAAAATAAACAACTAGAAGCTAGATAAAAATATGATTTCAGGTGGTGCTAAATGCTGGAAGAAAGCAGAGCAAGGTCAAAGCGCTGAGGTCTTTTGGCCATCCTGTTTCCTTTGCACAGAATGCCCGGTCACCACTGTTGAACCCGTACTCGTCTTTGAAGGCCCCCTTCCTTCAAATGATCATCTCAGTGAAATCGTCACAGTTCACCATCAGATCCAGTCATGTCCTCTCTGTGAGGCTGAGGACAGCCACTGTCTTAATCCTTGTTGCATTTTCCAAACCACCGCCCACCCCCAAGAAAAGCTCCTTGGATATCCCGCAGAGGGAAGTTGATCCTGTCACTCTGAGTAACGACCATACATGCCAGCCTGAGAGTGGCAGATCCTCGGGTGGGCTTGGAGAGAGGGCAGAGAAGGGAAGCAGATACACAGGGGCCAAAGGAGCAAGCTTCCAAACAGAGGACACAACAGGGCATCCACACTGTGCGTGTGTTAGAGGCAGGGATGGCGGCCGACAGTGGTTAGGAATCTGCCTTCTGCCGGGGAAGCAGCTTCCATCCCTGGTCAGGGAACTAAGATTCCACACGCCGTGGGGCAACTGAGCCTGCCTGACGCGACTGCTGCGCCCGTGCACCACAGCTAGAGAGCTGCACGCCGCAGCGAAGACCCACCACAGCCACACACCCAGCAAAAGCCCCGGACGTTTATCTTCATTCCTGGAAGCTGAGCATCCAAAATCAGGGTGTTTGCAGCGCTGGTTTCCTCTGAGGCCTCTGTGCTTGGCTTGTGGGTGACTGTTTTTCCTCTCTGTGACTTCATGTGGCCCGTCTGTGCCCACGTCCCAATCTCTTCTTTCTGTAAGGACGTAAATTGTAGTAGATTAGGCCCCACCTTGATAAAACCCATTTTACCTTCACCAGCTTTTTAAAGTCTCCGTCTCCAAGTTAGTTACATTTTAAAGGACAGGGGGTTAGGAGTTCAACATATAGTTTAGAGGGGAAACACAATTCAGCCCATAGCAATAGCAGGTAGTCATACCCACTTTCTGTCCAGACCTTAACCCACATATAGATTCACTAGACTACCTGGAAGGGGCCACACCCCTGGGAGAAAATAGCCCCTGGGAAGCATAAATACAGGCCTCAGTAGGTATCCTTAGTAGAAGGGGAAGTTGAGAACCTGTCTCTTTTCAACAGGTACTCTTACCCACCGTGTGCCAGGAATTCTTCGGGGCACATAGGACAGACCTGCTTCCTACATTCAGGGAGTTATAGGGCATGAGCGAGACAGAAAATAAACAACTAGAAGCTAGATAAAAATATGATTTCAGGTGGTGCTAAATGCTGGAAGAAAGCAGAGCAAGGTCAAAGCGCTGAGGTCTTTTGGCCATCCTGTTTCCTTTGCACAGAATGCCCGGTCACCACTGTTGAACCCGTACTCGTCTTTGAAGGCCCCCTTCCTTCAAATGATCATCTCAGTGAAATCGTCACAGTTCACCATCAGATCCAGTCATGTCCTCTCTTGAGGCTGAGGACAGCCACTGTCTTAATCCTTGTTGCATTTTCCAAACCACCGCCCACCCCCAAGAAAAGCTCCTTGGATATCCCGCAGAGGGAAGTTGATCCTGTCACTCTGAGTAACGACCATACATGCCAGCCTGAGAGTGGCAGATCCTCGGGTGGGCTTGGAGAGAGGGCAGAGAAGGGAAGCAGATACACAGGGGCCAAAGGAGCAAGCTTCCAAACAGAGGACACAACAGGGCATCCACACTGTGCGTGTGTTAGAGGCAGGGATGGCGGCCGACAGTAGTTAGGAATCTGCCTTCTGCCGGGGAAGCAGCTTCCATCCCTGGTCAGGGAACTAAGATTCCACACGCCGTGGGGCAACTGAGCCTGCCTGACGCGACTGCTGCGCCCGTGCACCACAGCTAGAGAGCCTGCACGCCGCAGCGAAGACCCACCACAGCCACACACCCAGCAAAAGCCCCGGACGTTTATCTTCATTCCTGGAAGCTGAGCATCCAAAATCAGGGTGTTTGCAGCGCTGGTTTCCTCTGAGGCCTCTGTGCTTGGCTTGTGGGTGACTGTTTTTCCTCTCTGTGACTTCATGTGGCCCGTCTGTGCCCACGTCCCAATCTCTTCTTTCTGTAAGGACGTAAATTGTAGTAGATTAGGCCCCACCTTGATAAAACCCATTTTACCTTCACCAGCTTTTTAAAGTCTCCGTCTCCAAGTTAGTTACATTTTAAAGGACAGGGGGTTAGGAGTTCAACATATAGTTTAGAGGGGAAACACAATTCAGCCCATAGCAATAGCAGGTAGTCATACCCACTTTCTGTCCAGACCTTAACCCACATATAGATTCACTAGACTACCTGGAAGGGGCCACACCCCTGGGAGAAAATAGCCCCTGGGAAGCATAAATACAGGCCTCAGTAGGTATCCTTAGTAGAAGGGGAAGTTGAGAACCTGTCTCTTTTCAACAGGTACTCTTGCTACTTCCTGCACTGGGCCGTGGGTTTTCCAGGTGGCGCTAGTGGTAAGGATCCATCTGCAAGTGCTAGAGACGTAAGAGACGCAGGCTCGATCCCCGGGTGGGGAAGATCCCTTGGAGGAGGACATGGCAACCCACTCCAGCATTCTTGCCTGGAGGATCCCACGGATAGAGGAGCCTGGCGGGCTACAGTCCACGGGGTCACAGAGAGTCGGACACGACCCAGGCGACTCAGCACGCTGGGCCTCAAGGTGAGGCCGCGCAGCCAGCCCTGTCGGTCTCTGTCCGCCCACCTCCACCCCGCGGTTCGTGATTGGCCTGGGAGAAGCGTTCTCATGTCTTCCTTTCCTTTCTCTGACTCTTCTAAAAGCAAGTTTGTGGTTGCAAAAGGCAGCAAGATTTTGCTGCAGAAAAGTAACCAAGTAAGAAAACAGTCATTAAGAAACTACCTTATTAAGCCAATAGTGGGAAAAGCTAGGTCCTAAAAGAGGGTCCTAGGGTGGGGTTGTTACGAGGGTACCAGGAAAGGGGGAAAGAATAAATTGGTCCACATGGTTGAGTCTGGATGGACAGCATCTGTGGTCTCCTCAGCGGGCGTCTCAGGCTTTCCTGTGGGTGCCGATGACGGGGCGTCCCAGCAGGTGGGACGTGACCGTGAGAAGCGTCCCCTCTGCCGGCTCCTCCCTGGTGGGCTGCTGCGAGGCGGGGGCCGCTTTGGCTCTGAAGACCACAGCTCCTACCGGCCGCCCTCTGCTGCTACAGCTCACTCTCTGGACTCCCTCCTCTTGCCCACGGGACGTCCACCTTTTTAGTTTCCCCTTTCCGCGTCTTTGGGGATAGACCTTTCATCAGTCTCTCCTTCAGGACTCATCTGGGGCTTCCCCGGTGGTGCAGAGGTAAAGAATGCACCTGCCAGTGCAGAAGCAAGAGACATGGGTTCGATCCCTGAGTCAGAAAGATCCACGGGAGAAGGAAAGGGCCGCCCCCTCCAGTATTCTTGGCTGGAAAACTCCAAGCGTGCGCGCGCGCGCGCACACACACACACACACACACACACACACACACACACACACAACTCATCCGAATATTGCACAGTTTCCTCTCAGGACTCAGAACTCACCTATGTGCTGTGCTTAGTTGCTCAGTCATGTCTGACTCTTTGCAACCGTTCGGACTGTAGCCCAGCAGTCTCCTCTGCCCATGGGATTCTCCTGGAGTGGGTTGCCATGCCCTCCTCCAGGGGGTCTTACAAACCCAGGGATTGAACCCAGGTCTCCCACATTGCAGGCAGATTCTTTACCATCTGAGCCATCAGGGAAGCCCCTCCTATGTGCTAGGTACTGCTGTAAATATAAATGTACATCCTCTCTCTTTTCTTTTTAAAAAACTTTATTGAGATATAGTTCACATACCATACAATTCAGTTGTTTTTTAGAATATTCACAATTATATGGAAACATCACCGTGGTCATCTTAGTAC
Organism: Madoqua kirkii; assembly: GCA_006408675.1. Classification (NCBI taxonomy): domain Eukaryota; kingdom Metazoa; phylum Chordata; class Mammalia; order Artiodactyla; family Bovidae; genus Madoqua; species Madoqua kirkii. The sequence goes on along the minus strand of SJYC01011187.1, from coordinate 20,510 downwards.
ATTTCATCAACTTAACAAAATAAAACCCATATTCTTTAGCTACAAACTCCTTTAGTGACTACCACTTCTCAGCCCTAAGCAACTACTAATCTACTCTCTGTAGATTTCCCTATTCTGGACATTTCATATGAAACGATTATACAGCACGTGGGCTTTTATGATTGACTTCTTTTGTGTAGCATAATGTTTTCAAGATTCTCCCACAGTACAGCAAGTGTCAATGCTCCATTCCTTTTCGTGGGTGAATAGCACCCCATCATCCAAGATGAAAGGTTATTGTTGAATCACGACGCCGGGATTTTTGGCCCCCGGAGGAGAAGAATTCAATCCGGGGCCAGAGACGAGGCTTGAATCGCTCAGAGCTTTTATGTAATAAAGTTTTATTAAAGTGTAAAGGAGATAGAGAAAGCTTCTGACATAGGCATCAGAAGGGGGTAGAAAGAGTACCCGCCTGCTAGTCTTTAGCTGGATGTTATATAGTCACCAGCAGTCTGTTAATGAAAGAAAGGAATGTCTCAAAACTTAGAATGGCACCAGGCCCCTCACCCATAAGATGTATTTTGGGATAACCTTAGCTCTAAATGGTTTATCTTGGCCATAAAATGATTAACTTGAATATTGAGGAAGGGCAGATCACCATATAAATAGTTTCATTTACATAGATTAGAGGAACATTATCGGAGTATTGACATACTGGTTTATCAAGTAGGTTCTGGGCCCAAAAGGCGGAACCGACTTGAAGACAGAGTTTGGGGTAAATGCACAGTACATTAGCATAGCTTAAGATAAACATTTCCATAAGAAAAAGGCAATGTTTAACTTTAAGTGAAACTAGGTGTCATTATAGCAACACAGAATTTTAAGAGAAACCTCTTTTTAAATGTGTATAGAGAAAGAGAAAATATCTCTAGTTTGTTTCCTCCTGCCGCTTAAGAGAGATAAAATGTCTGACACTTGCAGGCTATTTCCTCCGTTTGGAGACCCCTGGCCTTCCTGCCTGTTACCCTCTCAACAGGATGGCCAAAAGACCTCAGCGCTTTGACCTTGCTCTGCTTTCTTCCAGCATTTAGCACCATCTGAAATCATATATATCTTCCATATATCATGCTCCCACTACTTTATGAAGTAAGTGGATTATTATCTCCATTTTACAGATGATAAGACTGAGGCACAGTGAGGTGAAGGGACTTACCTAATGTATACAGCTGGTGAGGGTTAGACTAGGATATGAACTCCAGCAGGCAGCCTTCATGTCCCTAAAACCACTATACCGCACTGCCTTTGCAAAAAAGGGCAAGAGGATTTAGGAGATAGCCGGGCAATACGGCAGAGTGGCCAAGGGACTTTCAAGAAGAGGATCATCCTCTATCCAGTTTTAAATAGTTTCTACTGCTGCCGGTAACTCTCTTTCATCCCCTTGTGTGAATGGTTATTTTATGGGAAGGGGGCCAAGTTCTTCTTCCGTGTTGGGGTTAAAGCTGGGTGAAAATGGAGGAACAGTCGTAAGAGGCAGGGCAGACAACACGAACTCCGCAGGGGCAGAAAGTGAGAGCCAGAGATGGACAAGCTCATATACAGCCCCTAACAGTTCACAGAAATCTGGGAGGGGGCTCCCACTTTGGAATAATCAGACATTCCAAACAGACCGTATCTGGATCTGAAGGGACTGGGAGACCCCAGCTAGGCTTCACTGATAAAGTTGTCTAATGGAAGTATGGCCAAAAGTGTCTGTGGTATCTCTGCCTCCTCCCCACTTAACCCCACCCAGTTCTGATCCCAGTTCTGTCTCTGATCCCAGTGGACATGTGGGTGCCGAAGCTCACTCTCCGCCCCTTCTCTGCTTGATTCAACAATGAACACATTGGCCTTTTAAAAATTCAGAGAGGTTAGAGGACACCCCATTTAGAAGCTTTCTTCCTTCAAATTCATACCAGGAATCTTCTCCTGTTTAGTCCAGGTGCTCGCATCCCTGTCTTTCACACACACACACACACACACACACACACACACACACACATATGCACCCGCGCCGTGCCCGCACACGCACACTCCTCTTGACTCACTGCCAGACTGCCTGATGATTCTCTCTGATGTCAGAAGCCAGGCAAGGTAACAAGAAGGAAGGAATGAGTCTGTGAATCAGGTGATATGTTCTGAATTTCCATCTGTATCCCCAGCATCTGTCTGCTGATCTATCAAGAGGACCAGCAACGGTTTAGGGATGATGGACAGTCCTCTGAGGAAGCAGTGCCAGGGGCATGATGAGCAGAAATGCTGAACAAGATGCTGGTTGGAGGGGAATTCAATCTCCCAGGCCGATGAGTTGGGCGAGAGCCAAGAGAGGCAGAAACTTGTCACAGCCACGCTCATCTTCCTTGCGACCTTTTTTCCTGGATCCTTGAGTAAAGTTAGATTAGCCTCAGAGCTCAAGGTAGCTAGCTGGTCTGAGCTTATCACAGGCATGTCTCAACGCTGATGACTATTTAAAAATGCATAAGACTCATCTCTTCCACTGATCTGTGAGATACCTAAGGAGAGGGCTCTGACCTTTCTTCTGTAATTCGTGGAGTAACCAGTACAACGCTGGGCCCAGAAGGCCACTAAGGAACCTGCTGAAGTGAATTAGCTTCATAGCAGAAATAAAAGGAACTTTCATTAAAATTAAAAAAAAATGTTTGTCTAAACTGCCAGCTGAGAAATGAAACCAGATGAGTCCAATTTGTGATCCACCGAGAGTAAGATGGATAATTACAAACAGGGAAGCCCACAGTGAATTTTTTTTTGGGGGGGGGGAGGTTCTATAAAATGTATGACAAAAACCACTACAATATTATAAATAATTAGCCGGCAATTAAAAAAATTAAAGACCAAGATTCTCATACAGACATATAGTCAAAGATTTATCTAATTCATTAGAGAATCAGCAGGATGACAAAGCCCAATCACAGGGCAATACAAGCGACTGTTTCATATGATCCTTAAAAGAAAGGATGTGGAGGTAAGTTTGCACAGTAGATAAAGCTAGTTAATGTCACATGTGGCAATAAGATCAGACCTTTTGGGGTTACATTTTCTACCTGACAGAATTCATTTGCATTTCTACTGAATACAAGCCATTTGTAGCCTAGCAATATTCTGAAGTGAATGTCTCCTAGAGAATCTGGGCCTGGATCATTAATAATTCATAAGCCTAACTAGGTTACCTCACTTTGAGCATCAGAAGACCCTTAAGTCAGCTTGTTAGACAGTGTGATGGAGTGACACTAAAGGGCACATGTAATATTTTTTGTCTTATTTCCAACTTTTAGGTAATTTTTCTTCATATCATTTGCATACAAATAAACTCACCAGTGGGCTTCCTTGGTGGCCCAGAGGTTAAAGCGTCTGCCTCCAATGCGGGAGATCCGGGTTCAGTCCCTGGGTCAGGAAGATCCCCTGGAGAAGGAAATAGCAACCCACTCCAGTATTCTTGCCTGGAGAATCCCATGGACAGAGAAGCCTAGTAGGTTACAGTCCACAGGGTCGCAAAGAGTCGGACACGACTGAGTGACTTCACCTCAAACTCACCACATATGATCATGGGTAAGCCTAGAAAATCGTTCCCAGAAGTTACCCAACCCAAGGAGCTTCCCTGGTGGTCCAAGGGCTAAGACTCCATGCTCCCAACGGAGGGGGTCCACGTTCAGCCCTTGGCCGGGGAACTAGGTCATCTGCACACGCCACAACTAAAGATCCCGTGCGCTGCAGCTAAGGCCAGGCACAGCCAAGTACATAGTCTACATTTTAAATAAATATTTTACCTAATATAAAATATATGGATAAAGAATATCTAAAGAATATATATGTACATATAAGTGAAGTGAATGAAACTCTCTCAATCGTGTCTCACTCTTTATGACCCCACAGACTATACAGTCCATGGAATTCTCCAGGCCAGAATACTGGAGTGGGTAGGCTTTCCCTTCTCCAGAGGATGTTCCCAACACAGGGATTGAACCCTGGTCTCCTGCATTACAGGCGGAATCTCTACCAGCTGAGCCACCAGGGAAACCCATATGTATATGTATATCACGGCGTTATATAAAGAAATTATATCTAACCCAAACTGCAGACCCTGCCTGCTTTCCCTGCCCTCAGTCTTTTGCCATTTTTACACCTCCCTCCATGGTCTTTAGTTTGTGGCAGTAAAAACTCAAGTGGAATGAATAACTTATTTTAAGCCCTATTTATGAGCCAATATGTCCTACTATAAATGGGAATCACGGTTGTTAAGCAAGTGTTTGTTCTCTTTCACTTTTCCCCTCACAGGCCAAAAGCATTTCCTTTGGATCCCACTCAAGTTTAGGTTGGCTGTGCCAATACCATCAGCTACATTGACTATATTTATAGGCAGCGGCAACTGACAGTGAGGGAATTGCTTGTTAGATGACTTGGAGTTTATCCCTGTCCTATTGAACCAGGGTTAATGAACTCAGCAGCAGAGCTTGGGAGGCTTAACTGTCCACATCCGAGGATATGACTTGGAAAGAGTCCAGACTCGCCCTCTAAGGCGCCCTCACACCAGCGGAGGCAGGCTGGGGGCTGGCAGTGGTCATGCTCAATGCTACCTGCTCTCCTGGCCGGGGGTAGAAACAATAGCATTTCACCTTTTTAGCCCCATTTGCTACTATGAACCCTCCAGCCTCATCAGAGTCCCCCCACTCTGTGGTTCTGCTGCTAAGTCACTTCAGTCGTGTCCAACTCTGTGCGACCCTAAAACAGCAGCCCACCAGGCTCCTCTGTCCCTGAGATTCTCCAGGCTAGAATACTGGAGGGGGTTGCCATTTCCTTCTCCAACGCATGAAAGTGAAAAGTGAAAGTAAAGTCGCTCTGTCGTGCCCGACTTAGCGACCGCATGGACTGCAGCCCACCAGGCTCCTCCGTCCATGGGATTTTCCGTGGTTCTAGGGGTCCCCAAGGGGCGTTTCACGTGCACAGATAGCAGAGTCCGCTGGGTGATCACTAACATCCATCGTTTTTCTCCAGTCCTGCCCCGGCCTGCTGGGCTGGGTTCTGTGAGAGAGTTACCCATGAAACTGCCTGGAGGCAACCACATCACCACTCGCTGTGCCAAAGCCTCCTCAGTGGGGTCACAAAGCCCATCTGTCTTATACCCTCGGTGCCCGGCCAGGTGCTGTGGAACCACTCACTTAGGTGTTTTGTTGTTATTCTTTCGACTGCACCAGGTGGCATATGGGATCTTAGTTCCCAAACCAAGGATCGAACTTGTGCCCCCTGCAATAGAAGAATGGAGTCTTAAGCACTGGCCTACCCGGGAAGTCTTGCTCACTTAGTTCTAATCCTTTCCTTAGTGCAGCCTTTCTCCCTGGAGCTCGAGCAGGTGTCCTGAGTACCTGGAGGGAAGAACACCCGTGTTTTCTATTCCTCCCACGTGGACCCAGATTAGTGCAACTCTTCCCTTTGCTCCTTATGCGTGCATGCTAAGTGGCTTCAGTCGTGTTTGACTCTGTGCAACCCTATGGTCTGTGGCCTGGCAGGCTCCTCTGTCCGTGCGATTCTCCAGGCAAGAATACTAGAGGGGATTGCCATGCCCTCCTCCAGGGGATCTCCCTGACCCGGGGCTGGAACCCACGACTCTTTCATCTCCTGCACTGGCAGGCAGGTTCTTTACCACTGGCGCCACCTGGGAAGCCCATCAGATGAACTCTTTTCTGGGAGGCCATGCTATGATTCTCCAAACTCTAAGCCCTCTTAGGAAGCCCAGTGCTGTGATTCTCCAAACATGCTCACATTGTCTGAATGCAGGATGGACAGAATTCAGGTTCAGGTGGAAACCCTGCCACTGCTTCAGATGGACACGCGTGGGGAAAGAGGACATCATGTGACAGCGCTGAGAGGCTCAGGGACGTTTCCCTGGCAAAGCAGAGGAGCTCATGGCAGTCTTCTTGCTCTTCTGAATCAAATCTCCAAAGTGAGTTCTTGTTATTCAGGTGGAGGAAGAGTGAGATAATGAAGACGATCACACAGGGGTGTGGAGACGGAGAGCGTGCTGTTAATGAGTCACTTCATCTCCCCGACCCCAGTGCCCTTGCATGTAAAATTAGAGTGGCACTCTGTCTAGATCAGGGGCCAGCAAACCTTTTCTGTAAAGGGCCAGATAAGTGTTTCAGGCTCGGTGGGGCATACGGTCTCTGTTGTAATGATTCAACTCTGCAGTTGTAGAGCAAAACAGCTGTGGACAATGCATGGCTGTGTTCCAACAAAACCTGATTTATAGAAACAAGTGGCAGACTGAATTTGACGCCCAGGCCATAGTCAACCCCAGGTCTAGGTGATCTCCAAACTCTCTTTAAGTTTCAACAGTTCCTTTAGGTTAGAAGGGAATTACTTGGATACCAGATACACAATGCATTTAAACGTAAGATCCCAGATGTAGGAATTCCAGTAGTCTACTTGTTCTTTCAGATCACATTTTTTCTCTTCCCCAGTGATGAGCTGAGTTTCAGTTGCATTTGTTGAGAGCCTGGAATCTGCCCAGAGCTGCTTTTACTGGAGGAGAGTCTCACCATCGAGTGACAAAATTGTACACCTCAAGCTTTTCACTGTGTAATGAAAGAGATAAACAATTACATGACTACAAAACATTACAATTATCATGCAATAATCACCTATGGGGACTTAAATCAAGTTCCATTACATTTCAGTTTAGAGGTTAGAGGGGAACAGGTTCAAGGACATTGCAATGCTCTATGTGTAGGATATACAGGAAATGGGCTGGGCCATCTGAAATGTGTGCCTGTGAAAACTGATGGTCGTGAATTCTCAGCAAAATCCTGACTCAGGCTAGGACTGATTCACAGAGCAGTGCTGTGGTGGACTGCACTTGAGGCCTGACGGACAGCCAGAGAAAAAGGCCATCTAAAAAACAGGTAAACTGCTGGTGTTCTTACATCTGGGATCTTACATTTAATGTATTGTGTTATCTGGTATCCAAGTAATTCACTTCTAACCTAAAGGAACTGTTGAAACTTAAAGAGACTTTGGGAATCACCTAGACTTGGGGTTGACAAACTGTGGCCTGAGGGTCGCCAGTGAAGGTGGAAGTCAGACTCTTGGTCAGTTGCAGAGAAGTGGGGAGGAGCCCAGGGTGCAGAACATGTGAAGGGAAGCTCTCATTCCGGAATGCGTCCGTGACATTGCACGTGAAAGGGGACCGACAGGGAGTGTACCAGCCCTCACACGGCATGGTCTCCAGCTCCACAAAGCTTTGTATTTCTTGTTATACTTCTTTTTTCAGGGACATGAAGTTTTGGTAGAGGAGAGGCTTAAACCACAAGCAATCCTGTACCAGGATTTCTGTCTTTGACATACTTATTTTTTAAATGTTATCATAATTTGATATATTCTTTCCATAGAACCTGCAGTAAGCTTAGCGTTCCTTGGACAGTGTGGCTAGATGGATCCGGAGGCTTACCTTAGCCAAGTCTTGAGTGGCCACATAGATGTCATTGGAGGAGCCTCAGTGCAGATAATTAAAAACACTCGCTACAGAAAAGGGAACCCTCCTACAGTGTTGGTGGGAAAGTAAGTTGGTACAGCTACTATAGAGAGCAGGATGGAGCTTCCTTAAAAAACTGTAAAGAGAACTACCATATGACCCAGTAATCCCACTCCTGGGCATGTACCCAGAGAAAATAATAATTCAAAAAGATATATGCTCCCCAGTGTTATTACAGCACTATTTACAATAGCCAGGACATGGAAGCAACCTAAATGTCCATCAAAAGAGGAATGGATAAAACAGATGTGGTACATATATACAATGGACTATTGCTCAGCTATAAAAAGGAGTGACGTTGTGCCATTTGCAGCTATGGATGGACCTAGAGATTGGCATATAGAGTGAAGTAAGTCAGAAAGAAAAAAACAAATATTGTATATTAACGCATATATGTGAAACATAGAAAAAATGGTACAGATGAAGCGATTTGCAAAGAAGAAATAGAGACGCAGATAGTGAGAACAAACATGGATACCAAGGGGGAAAGGGAAGTGGATGAACTGGGAGAATTGAGATCGACATACATGCACTATTGCTGCTGCATATGAAACAGGTAACTAATGAGAACCTGCTGTGCGGCAAAGGGAACTCAATGCTGTGTGGCGACTTAAATGGGAAGGAAATCCAAGAAAGAGGGGATATATATACATATAGCTGGCTCACTTTGCCATACAGTGGAAAGGAACACAACGTTGTAAAACAATTATACTCCAAAAAAAAACCCTCAACCCATTTCTACTTGACTTTGGGCTGTAGTACATTTGTGCAGGAATAAATTTCTATTCTTCCTATTTTATGGAATTACTGAAGCATAGAATATCACCAGAGCCCTTCATTTTACAGATCCTGAAAGTCAAGTTTAGGGAAGGGATGTTAGGTACTTGCTTCTGCTCGCATAGTTAATGTTGTGCTTAGTCACTCAGTCGTGTCCAACTCCTTGCAACCCTCTGGACTACAGCCCGCCAGGCTCCTCTATCTATGGGATTCTCCAGGCAAGAATACTGGAGTGGGTTGCCATGCCCTTTTCCAGGGGAGCTTCCTGACCCAGGAACTGAACCAGGATCTTCTGCGTTGCAGGCAGATTCTTTACCAGCTGAGCCGCCATGAAAAGCCCAGTTAACAGAAGAACCAAAATTAGAACCTAGGTCTTCTGATGCCAAATTTAGGCTGTAAGAAGTGCATTTTATAGTGTGACTCAGTGTGTGTGCAAAAGCACACCTGCAGTCCTAAACTATTTGCTATTCTTTTCTCCTCCATTCAATTATCTCCTTTTAAAAAGTGTTGGTCACGACCCACTCAGTTGACCTTCAGTTCACTGCAGTTGCTCAGTCATGTCTGACTCTTTGTAACCCCATGAATCGCAGCACGCCAGGCCTCCCTGTCCAGCACCAACTCCCAGAGTCCACTCAAACTCACGCCCATCGAGTCCATGATGCCATCCAGACATCTCATCCTCTGTCGTCCCCTTCTCCTCCTGCCCCCAATCCGTCCCAGCATCAGAGTCTTTTCCAGTGACTCAACTCTTCCCATGAGAAATTCCAAAGAAAGGCAATGCCAAGGAATGCTCAAACTACCACACAATTGCACTCATCTTGTACAATAGCATCAAAATATAAGGTTCTTAATATTAAATTTCACCAAGGACACACAAGACTTCAACATTGAAAACACCAATAAATTTTTAGGAGAAATTCACCTACTAAATGCAGAGAGAAATCATGGCCACAGATTGGAAGATTGAACATTGTTGTCATGTTTTTGCCTAAACTCATCTATAGAATCAGCACAGTTTCAACCATTTTTTCAATAGGTAACAGTTTTGGTAGAAATACACATGCAAATTTTAAAATTTATATGGAAAGGGAGAGGACATAGATATCCCAAAGGATTTTTTAAAAATAGATTTAAATGTTTACAGTGCTTGGCTTTAATACTTCAATTTATAGTAATCAAGAGAGAGTGATACAAATGTAAGTACTGACAAAAGGATCGATAGAATAGCATAATGAGGCCCAGAACAGGCTCACAATAAAAAGTCCTTTGATTTTCGAATAGGGTGCCAAGGGAATCCAAAGAAGAAAGAAAAGACTTCTAAACAAGTGATGATCCAAGAATCACTGGATATTCATGTGGAAAACAGTGGACTTTGGCCTCTTGCTATCTACCACACACAAAAGTAATTAAAGATGGAATACTGAACTAAATGTAAAAGCTAAAATTATAAAAGTTTTAAAAGAAAATGTAGTTGAAAATCTTTATGACTTCATGGTAAAAACAAAAAAAAAACAAAAAAAACAGCCTTTGGACCACAAAAATGCAATAAGAGAAACACTGATAAGTTATGATAAGTTCATTAACAAAAATCTTAGCAAATTCACCATTAAGAAAATTAATAGACCATATGCTTGAAGAGAAGATTCACAGAACACATCTGACATATGTGGGATCTAGGCTATAAAATTTTTACAACTTAGTAACAAAAATACAAGCAACCCCATAAATTTGGGGCAAAAGTCAAGCAGACATTCACAAAAGAAAACATACAAACGGGCCCATAGCCTGCAAAAAGTGTTCAACACAATGAGTCATTAGATACATTCAAATTTAAACCACAGTGAAATACTACGGTAGAACAAGACGCAGAAATGAAATGCTGCTGCTGCTGCTGCTGCTGCTGCTGCTAAATTACTTCAGTTGTGTCCGACTCTGTGCAACCCCATAGATGGCAGCCCACCAGGCTCCCCCGTCCCTGGGATTCTCCAGGCAAGAACACTGGAGTGCGTTGCCATTTCCTTCTCCAGTGCATGAAAGTGAAAAGTGAAAGTGAAGTCGCTCAGTTGTGTCTGACTCTTAGTGACCCCATGGACTGCAGCCTACCAGACTCCTCTGTCCATGGGATTCTCCAAGCAGAGTACTGGAGTGGGGTGCCATTGCCTTCTCCAAATGAAATACTACTAGTCAACAAATGAAATACTTCATAGTCAACAGAATGGTTAGAAATACATAGACAAATAATATCAGTTGTGGCTGAGCCTAAATAACTGGGATTTCCATGTATTTTTTTGTGGGAAAGTTCAATGTCACAACTAGTTTGGATAAAGATCTGGCATTTTCTTATGGACATAAGTATGTGCCTACTCATAATTTTTTAAATGTAGCTAATCTTGTGTAGTTACTCAAAAGAAATAAACGATCACCAAAAGAATTTTGCAAGATTGGTCAAAACATATTTATTCTAATAGTCTTGAATTGGAAACAGCCTAGGTATTCAGCTTTAGGAAAATGGATAAACTGTGATATATTTATATAATAGGATACTCCTAAAACAGTGAGCTTCTAATATACGGAACCAATAGATGAGTCTCAAAAATATTATGCTAAATGAAAAATAAAACCTTTACACAATAATCCATACTGTATGTGTGATTCCATTTATACAAAGTTCCAGAACAAGCACTTTAATCTATGGTGGGAAAAAATTAAAAGTTGCTCTGGAAGTGAGGGAACAAGAATTTACTTGAGAGTGGTACAAGATAACTTTCTTGGGCTGATAGTAACATACTAAACCTTTTCAGAGATTTTAGTTACCTCACTGTGTATCTGTCAATATTCAACATAGATGTATTTAAAATGTGTGCATTTCATGGATTGTTTCAGTTCAATTCAGTAGCTCAGTCATGTCCAACTCTTTGCAACCCCATGAATTGCAGCATGCCAGGCCTCCCTGTCCATCACCAACTCCCGGTGTTCACTGAGATTTATGTCCATTGAGTCAGTGATGCCATCCAGCCATCTCATCCTCGGTAGTCCCCTCCTCCTCCTGCCCCCAGTCCTTCCCACTGTCAGAGTCTTTTCCAGTGAGTCAACTCTTCGCATGAGGTGGCCAAAGTACTGGAGTTTCAGTTTTAGCATCATTCCTTCCAAAGAAATCCCAGGGCTGATCTCCTTCAGAATGGACTGGTTGGATCTCCTTGCAGTCCAAGGGACTCTCAAGAGTCTTATCCAACGTCACAATTCAAAAGCATCAATTCTTCTGCACTCAGCTATCTTCACAGTCCAACTTTCACATTCATACATGACTACTGGAAAAACCATAGCCTTGACTAGACGGACCTTTGTTGGCAAAGTAATGTCTCTGCTTTTGAATATGCTATCTAAGTTGGCCATAACTTTCCTTCCAAGGAGTAAGTGTCTTTTAATTTCATGGCTGCAATCAACATCTGCTGTGATTTTGGAGCCCCCCAAAATAAATAAAGTCTGACACTGTTTCCATGGATTGTTTAGTTTATATCAAAATGAAAAGAAACTGTAATGGTATGTGCTGAGAAACCTGCTTGCAGGTCAAGAAGCAACAGTTAGAATCATCCATGGAACAGTTGACTGGTTCCAAATTGGGAAAGGAGTAAGTCAAGGCTGTATATTGTCACCTTTCTTATTTAACTTATATGCAGAGCACATCACATGAAATACTGGGCTGGATAAAGCACAATCTGGAATCAAGATTGCCAGGTAAAATATCAACAACTTCAAACATGCACATGATACCACTCTAATGGCAGAAAGGAACTAAAGAGGCTCTTGATGAAGGTGAAAGAGGAGAGTGAAACAGCTAGCTTAAAACTCAACATTCAAAAAACAAAAATCATGGCATCTGGTCTCATCACTTCATGTGAAAAAGATGAGGGAAAAGATGGAAACTATGGCAGATTTTATTTTCTTGGTCTCCAAAATCACTGCATATGGTGACTGCAGCCATGAAGTTAAAAGACACTTGCCTCTAGGAAGAAAAGGTATGACAAACCTAGACAGCATATTAAAAAGCAGAGGCATTACCTTGCCAACAAAGGTCCATCTAGTCAAAGCTATGATTTTTCCAGTAGTCATGTAGGGATGTGAGAGTTGGGCCATAAAGAAGGCTGAACGCCAAAGAAGCGATACTTTGAAACTGTGGTGTTGGAGTAGCCTCTTGAGAGTACCTTGTACGGCAAGGAGATTGCCAGTCAATCCTAAAGGAAATCAACGGTGAATGTTCATTGGATGGACTGATGCTGAAGCTGAAACTCCAGTACTTTGGAAAGAACTTAGGAGAAAGTTTAGTGTTGTGTTATTTTGAGGCATTACTTTTCTGTGCTTCAATAAATGATGGATTAATCAATAAATGGGATTCCCATATGGCACTAGAGGTAAAAATCTGCCTGACAATGCAGGAGATGCAAGAGAAATAGTTTCCATCTCTGGGTTGGGAAGACCCTTTGAAATAGGAAATCCCACCCCACTCTAGTATTCTTGCCTGGAAAATTCGATAGGCAGAGGAGACTGGCAGTCTAAGTCCATGCGTCACAATGGACACGACTGAGCGACTGAGCACAGAATGGAATCAATGGCTAGAAAGATGGTGAAATGTACAGCTGTGTGTTAAAACATGTTTAGTAAAATGCTGATGATATTAATGTATAAGTATTTACTAGAATATATTTTTTTAACTTTGCTATGTTTGCAATTTTTCATACTAAAATGCTAAACAAGAAGATAGAATAAAAATAAAATTAGATATGAGAAAGATATGTAAAATAAAAATTAAGAATCATAGTTATGAAAACAGAATGGAGGGTTCCTAAAAAGCTAAAAATAAAGTTGCCGTGTGATCCAGCAATCCCACTTCTGGGCATATATCTGGAAATTATGAAAACTCTAATTCAGAAACATACACCCCAGTGTTGATAGCAGCACTATTTCCAATAGCCAAAACATGAGAGCCACTTAAGTGTAAATCGACAGATGAATGGATAAAGAAGGTGCATTTATATATATATATATATATATGCATATAATATATTCTGTATATAGGTATAAATTATATGTATAAATATATATAAATAATGGAGTATTTTATTCAGTAATTAAAAATAATGAAATCATGCTATTTGCAGCAACATGGATGGCCCTAGAAATTATACTAAACAAAGTTAAGTCAGACAGAGAAAGACAAATATTATATAATATTACTTATACGTGGAATCTAGAAGACAGGACTTATTTACAAGAATAAAAGAGATTCACAGACATGGAAAAGAAACATGGTAATCAGGAGGGATGGAAGTGGAAGAGGGGTAAATTAAGAGGCTGGAATTAGCAGATACAAATTTCTATCCATCTATAAAGCTGATTAAAGACAAGAACCTATTTTATAGCACAGGGAACTATATTCAGCAGCTATAACTTACAGTGGAAAAGAACTTGAAAAAGAGTATACATATACAAATATTTATATTAATCACTTTGCTGTGTTCCTGAAACTAACACAATACTGTAAATCACCTCTACTCCAATAAAAGTTAACTGAATGTATATATTTAAAAATAAATCCCTTTCAGTAACACCATGCTATTCACTGAGTCATGTCCCACCATCACACACACACACAAAGATATGCTAAGATACCATTGAATGTGCCCCTAATTTTGTAAAAAAAAATGTCAAATAGTTTAAACTGACTACACTCCATAAAAGAATTATAATCATTTCTCAATATGTATAAATATTAAATCATTATGTTGCACAGCTGAAACTAATATAATGTTAGATGAGAATTATATCTCAATTAAAAAAAGAATAATAAATCTGCTGATGCAATGTTGGACAATGGGACTTTGGTGTGTTTGCCAAGTTGTAAAACTAGATTTAGACACGTGGTCAAGTAATCTATGTTCTGAGGACCTCCAGGGGCATCTGCCTGGGCAGTTTACAGTATGGCTGGGAAACAGCCAGGGCTCACCTAAATAAAAAGAGGAGGTAGATTCAGTTTCACATTCACTGTTTTTTAACTTAAGTTTGGATATTCCTCCTCCTGTGGTGAGAGTATGGTGAGAGGGGTGAAGAGAGGCCAAGAAACCACTCAAAATTCTTTTCCTCAGTATCAGTGGAAATGGCAGGGGTGAGGACCAGGCTTCCACAAAGGCCCTGAAGGCTTCAGGGGACTGAGAGGAACTTACCTTCTTAAGGAAACTAGAGCTTTGGTTCTTGACTTCATGTTGCATTTCTGAGTGGCTTGTGTCTATCCCCAAATGAATCATGAATTTTGAACAGGTAGTAGGACATCTTGAATAAAGTTAAATTGGCATTTACACAAAATAATTTAAATTTGGAGAGTCAGTGCATGCTACATGGATTGTGAAGCCATGAGAGTAAATTCCAACAGAATAATAATCCCATGAAAGTAAATTCCTGATTACAGAAAAATGACCCCCAAAGGAAGCCCCAGGAGATGCTTGCCATTAGGTAGTAGAAAGTGTGAAGAGATTCAAGAGAAAGGAGAATGAGACAGCAGGATATCAAACTAGGAAAGGTGGGAGAGAGTTAGAATAAGTACTAAGAAAGATTCTTAGAAAATAAGCAGAATAAAACGGTGCTATCTTGTGTAAGTAAACCTTCATTGGTTGCTTTCAGTCTGTTCCAGATACGAGGGAGTTAAGAAAGACGCTGAGCCACTTCAGGTGGCTCAGATGCTGAAGAGTCTTCCTGCAATGCAGGAGACCCAGGTTCGATCCCTGGGTAGGGATGATCCATCAGAGAAGGAAATGGCTAGCCATCAATCCAATATTCTTGCCTGGAGAATTCTCTCTCTATTGACAGAGCCTGGTGGGCTACTGTCCGTGGGGTCACAAGGAGTGGGACATGACTAGCAACTAATACACTGGCCACCAAGTCTTAGTCCCTTTGGGCTGCGATGGTGATATATCCTAGACTAGGAAACCTATATACAATGGAAATTTAATTCTCACAGTTCTGGGGACAGGAAGTCTAAGATCAAGCTGCCAGCATGGTTGAGTAAGGGTCCTCTTCTGGGGTCATAATTTGCCTTCTTTTTATGTTCTCACATGGTGAAAAGGGCTAGGAGTCTCTCTGGAGCCTATTTTTTATGAGGCACTAATGCTATCCCTGAGGGCTCTAACTTTAGGACTTAAGCACCTCCCAAAGGCCCACCCCCTAGCACCATTATTTTTGGGGATGAGAATTTCAGGATAGGAATTTTGTGGGCCATACAGTCAGACCACTGCGAATAGACAGAACATATAGGAGGCAGATGTTTTGATTACCTAGAAATTTTGTCTCAAAAAGTGGAAGGCTAGGCTAATCTCCCTGATCTCTCATTCTATCATCCAACAGCCTCCTAGGGAACAGGGAGGGAAGGCAGCTTTTACAAGGAAAATAAACTCCATCATCGAAGAGCCCCTGGAGGGGGAAATGGCAACCCACTCCACTATTCTTGCCTGGAGAATCCTATGGACAGAGGAGCCTGGTGGGCTACAGTCTGTGGGGTCACAAAAGATTCAGACACGACTGAGAGACTAAACAAAAACAACATCATGAAAAAGTGTCCTATTTATAAAATTTGCAACAAGAGCACCGGATGGTGTGGAGTCCACCCAAAGCAATCGTTTTGTCAATGGAAATCACAGGCCTCACGTGTGACTCATTAGACTGCATGTGTCCTGAAAGAGGGGAGACTGGTCCCTCATGGTCTCAGTAAGTTGCCTTCAAAGGGAGAGAAGCCTATGCCTAATCTCTGTTAGTCGTAGCTGCCAAAACATATTTCAATGCGGAAAGGCAGCAGTCAGCTGCACTAGGAGTGAATCCTTTTCTTGGAAAATGACATCTCAGCAGAGTCTGCCAAAAGAGCTGTGGAGATGCCCAGTCTAGCCAAGCAAGGGAAGCTAAGGAGCAGAGGGGCTGTCTTTTGCATCCTGTGTGAGGCAGGATGGCTTAGGCAGTCAAGCAATTAATCTGAATTTATGTGGGGATCTTTTAATTGTTGTTGGAGTGTAGTTGCTTGACAACATTGTGCTGGTTTCTGCTGTACAGCAAAGTGAATCAGCTTGTGTGCTGATTCTCAGTCATATCCAACTCTTTGCGACCCCACGGCCTGCATGTAGCCCACCAGGTTCCTCCATCCCTGGGATTTTCCAGGCAAGAACACTGGAATGGGTTGCCATTTCCTTCTTTGGAATCAGCTACATGTTTACATATATCCTCTCTTTTTTGGATTTCCTTCACATTTAGGTCACCACAGAGCCTTGAGTAGAGTTCCTTGTACCATACAGTAGGTTCTCATTCAGTTCAGTTCTGTTCGGTAGTTCAGGTGTGTCCGACTCTTTGCGACCCCATGGACTGCAGCACGCCAGGCCTCCCTGTTCATCACCAACTCCCAGAGTTTACTCAAACTCATGTGCATTGAGTCAGTGATGCCACACAACCATCTCATCCTCCGTCTTCCCCTTCTCCTCTTGCCTTCAATCTTTCCCAGCATCAGGGTCTTTTCCAATGAGTCAGCTCTTTGCATCAGGTGGCCAAAGTATTGGAGTTTCAGCTTCAACATCAGTCCTTCCAATGAACACCCAGGACTGATCTCCTTTAGGAGAGACTGGTTGGATCTCTTTGCAGTCCAAAGGACTCTCAAGAGTCTTCTCCAAGACCACAGTTCAGAAGCATCAATTCTTTGGTGCTCAGCTTTCTTTATAGTCCAGCTCTCACATCCATATATGACTACTGGAAAAACCATAGCCTCGACTAGACAGATTCTCATTAGTTATCTATTTTATATACAGTATCAATAGTGTCTATATGCCAATCCCAATCTCCCACCCACCCTCCACCCCTTTACCCCTTAGTATCTATGTGCTATGCTGTGCTTAGTCGCTCAGTCCTGTTTGACTCACTGTGACCCATGGACCATAGCCCACCAGGCTCCTCTGTCCATGGGGATTCTCCAGGCAAGAATACTGCAATGGGCTGCCATGCCCCCTCCTCCAGGGGATCTTCCCAACTTGGGGATCAAACCAGGTCACATGCATTGCAGGTGGATTCTTTATTATCTGAGCCACCAGGGAAGCCCTTTGCTATCTATACTTGGGGATTTTTAATCAGCACAATTATGTCTACGCAGTTAATGTATAGACCTCCAAGCTGAACTATACGTTTATGTGTATATGCTTTGAGGGCAGGGAAAGGAAAAGGATATGTTAATAAAGAACAAAAATTGAGCCAAAGAGGAGTTCTTGGAAAACTGCATTCAAAAAGCCTTTATTGGAAAGTGACCATATGCAATTGCTGTGTGTTGGAAGGAAAACAGCCCTGCCTTCTAGTCATTCATTCAATCATTATTCTGGAGCCCTAGCATGGGTCTCACCCTTTTCAGTTAAAAACCTGTTTATTTGAATATATGGCTAATACCTGACACAAGAAGTGGACACAGAGGCAGGGTTGTGGTGTAGGGGCAAGAGACTTGTTCAGGAGAACAGCTTGGAGAAAAAAGGAATAGAAACTGGACAGGGCAAACAAAAATGCAAGTTCAAAATAGTACCTCTGCATTGATTTAAAATATTCAATAATATTTATGAAGACTAATGGTATGACTATACAATGTAATCTTTAAAGATGAGACTGATGGAAAATAAAAAAGAGATGTTTTCAATAAAATAGCTAAAATATTATAATTATATTTTATCACAATTTTGTTCTACAGTAGATAGGGAAATTCTTGTTCATTATTTTTAGAATTATTAAGGAAGAGAAATAGGTCTTAAATATCATGTCTGTTCTATTGACTTGGGGAAATGACCATCAAAAAATCTTATGGGTTCCAAAAGCCATGGGGACTTTCTGAAAGGTAAATATTTTTTTTCTATTTCACACCATTTAATAGATTTTAATATTCTGATGATGGAACCTTGTGCTCAGAAACAATTCTACTTTGGGTCATGATGAAATCTGCTCCGTTCTCCTGCTCCTGTATCTTTCCTTATCCTTTCTTCCTGTTTCTCTTCTATCTCCTATCTGTCTCCTTCTCTGTCCTTGAGTGCCTTCTATATACACCACATGGAAGGGTTAAGCCTCAGGAGAAATTGGAATGCAGTAATAGCATCCTCATTTTCGTGATAAAGCAATGAAGGCTTAGAGAGTCAAACAGGTACGCACATATCTCATTTCTCCACATCATTACCTTCTGTTTTATCTGCCTTTCTTTTTCATCTCTATAAAAGTAGCATGACTAAGTACATTTAAAAATCTCACTCTTGCATTTTATTTATATGCTTTCCTGATTGGTTATTATTAACTGATGACAGGCATTAGGGATGTGACTAGTGACAATGAAAATATCACAATTACAGGAGGAAGAATTAGAAGAAAAGAAGGTGAGTTGAAATGAAGGATATACTTCGTGTAATTAAAACCTGGAACACAGATATCACTAAAGGAAAGAAATCAGTCTGGAAAGGCTAGATAGTGTATGATTCCAACTCCATGACATTCTGGAAAAGGAAGAACCAGAGAGATGGTAAAAATGACCAGTGATTGCTAGGGTTGGGGAGGAATAATGAATCAGTGGGATGTAGGACTTTAGGTAGTAAGAAGATTCTATATGATACTCTCAGGGTGAATGTCTGACATTATGCCTTTGACAAAACCCACAGGACTGTACAATGCAAAGAGGGAACCCTAATTCAAACTATGGACTTCAGCTAAAAAATAATGTTATTAATATTATTCACCAGCTGTAACAAATGTACCTCAGCAATGCCAGATGTTAATAAGCAGGAGGACTGAAGGTGAACTCTGTACTTTCTGGTCAGTTTTTAGGTAAACCTATAGCTGCACTGAGTTAGAGTTAGACTAGTCAATCTGATCACATGGACCACAGCCTTGTCTAACTCAATGAAACTAAGCCATGCCGTGTGGGGCCACGCAAGATGGGTGGGTCATGGTGGAGAGGGCTGACAGAACGTGGTCCATGGGAGAAGGAAATGGCAAACCAGTTCAGTATTCTTGCCTTGAGAACCCCCATGAACAGTATGAAAAGGCAAAATGATAGAATCCTGAAAGAGAAACTCCCCAGGTCAGTAGGTGCCCAACATGCTGCTGGAGATCAGTGGAGAAATAACTCCAGAAAGAATGAAGGGATGGTGCCAAAGCAAAAACAATGCCCAGCTGTGGATGTGACTGGTGATAGAAGCAAGGTCCGATGCTATATAAAGAGCAATATTGCACAGGAACCTGGAATGTCAGGTCCATGAATCAAGGCAAATTAAAAGTGGTCAAACAAGAGATGAAAAGGGTGAACGTCGACATTCTAGGAATCAGCTAACTAAAATGGACAGGAATGGGTGAATTTAACTCAGATGACCATTATATCTACTACTGTGGGCAGGAATCCCTCAGAAGAAATGGAGTAGCCATCATGGTCAACAAAAGAGTCCGAAACGCAGTACTTGGATGCAGTCTCAAAAATGACAGAATGATCTCTGTTCGTTTCCAAGGCAAACCATTCAATATCACAGTTATCCAAGTCTATGCCCCAATCAGTAAGGCTGAAGAAGCTGAAGTTGAATGGTTCTATGAAGACCTACAAGACCTTTTAGAACTAACACCCAAAAAAAGATGTCCTTTTCATTATAGAGGGCTGGAATGCAAAAGTAGGAAGTCAAGAAACACCTGGAGTAGCAGGCAAATTTGGCCTTGGAATGCGGAATGAAGCAGGGCAAAGACTAATAGAGTTTTGCCAAAAAAATTCACTGGTCATAGCAAACACCCTCTTCCAACAACACAAGAGAAGACTCTATACATGGACATCACCAGATGGTCAACAACAAAATCAGATTGATTATATTCTTTGCAGCCAAAGATGGAGAATCTCTATATAGTCAACAAAAACAAGACCAGGAGCTGACTGTGGCTCAGATCATGAACTCCTTATTACCAAATTCAGAATCAAACTGAAGGAAGTAGGGAAACCCGCTAGACCATTCAGTTATGACCTAAATCAAATCCCTTATGATTATACAGTGGAAGTGAGAAATAGATTTAAGGGCCTAGATCTGATAGATAGAGTGCCTGATGAATTATGGAATGAGGTTCGTGACATTATACAGGAGACAGGGATCAAGACCATCGC